>PVJN01048273.1:0-15669 GCA_004026805.1 Lasiurus borealis
AGAGAGAGAGAGAGATTGTATTATATTATATCATATCATATCATATCACATCATATTATGGCTAGTTTTGCTCAGACTCTGTCCCTCAAAGTAGGCTGGCAACCTGGAACTCGGCCTTCCAAAACCAAATGTCCCCTTCAGGACACTCTCTCTGCCTCCCCAGAACAGCCTCATTTCTCAAGGCAAAAACTAAGCCTCCAGTGATCAGTTTCAGGTGATGAGAACCGCCAAGCAAAGGGAGATGAGGGAAAAAACAAGATGAATTTTTAAAAAGGGTCCCTCCACTTCCTGCAGCCCCTGCACCCAGGAGTTCCATCCCAGCAGAGGTCCCTCTGCTAAGGCCTCTGAAGGCTGGGCACCCCCATGGAGTGTTCTTCACAGCCCAGCGACCCCACCCTTCATTCTTTTACAAAACTTTATAGAAAATGTATTGCAAGTCTTTAAAGACATTTTAAGAGGTTTGGAGGCAGATGGGAGGGCGGGGTGCGGCACAGTAAGGGGTAAAAGACCTGAGGTCTAGGCCAGGAGGGGCTGGGGAGTCTCCAGTCAAGGCTGCACCACGGCCGGGCGGGGGGGGGGGGGAAGGGTGCAAGAAGCCGGTGAGGAACAGCCATCCTTTCCTGGGCCAAAGCCCAGGTCATTTACAGGTCAGAATCGTCCACATTGCAGCTCAGCTCTGAAAGCCCCAGCGAGACAGGCTGCCCTCCCCACGCAAGCCTCCAGGGCCCGGAAGGTCCGTTTCCCTCAGCCACTCCGCCAGCTCCTTCTCAAACTCACAGCATAGCATCACGTCTCTCTAGCCACACTGGGAGAGGTTCCAACGACATTACCCAACATGGGGAAGATGAATCAAGCATCTTAGAAGATGGTTGGATCTATGAGCCCCTGGTTCTCCATTTCCATCTCAGAAAGCAGAGCAAGCCCTGACGGGTCTGGCTCAGTGGATAGAGCATTGGCCTACAGACTGAAGAGTCCCAGGTTCGATTCTGGTCAAGGGCATGCACCTTGGTTGCTGGCACATCCCCAGTAGGAGATGTGCAGGAGGTAGCTGATCGATGTTTCTCTCTCATCAATGTTTCTAACTCTGTATCCCTCTCCCTTCCTCTCTATAAAAAATCAACAAAATAAAAAAAAAATTTAATAAAAAAGAAAGCAGAGCAAGGCTCAATTCACGCTGTTCCAGGGTCCTAGATGCCAAGTCCCTCCTGGAGCTCATGTGCAGTCACCATGTTCTCACCCCCTCGAAATGGTTCGCCAGCCTCGTTGCCAGAGTACATAACTGACGGGTGAACTTGGGCACTAGAGCCAGGGCCTTCATCTGCCTGTGCCATTCCTGGAATTACAAGCGAAAAAGACAAATATTACAACTTAGGAGCCTCCGGGAGACGTCACCACGCTTTGTGAGAGGAGGTGGCTGAAGAAAGAGATGTGTTTCCACCATAGAGTCACCTTCACCCAAAATAGAACTCAGACTCAACCCAAAGACGCACGGAGATTCTGTTTTGTTTCTAGGGCTTTAGCAATGAAACATCTTGAGACTGGGAAGAAAGTGTTTCTCTGGATTCTTCTATTAGGGGAACAAGAACATTCCAGAATATTTGGCAAATAGGAATGCTCGGAGGGGGGAAATAAAAATAAAACCAAAACAGCCCTTTCAAAAAGACTGATATTATGGACAGAAACTCTTGGCAAGTGTCATCAATACAAAGGAAGGGAAAGTCAAAATAAAAAGCATTAAAACAAAAGAGGTAAGTCACATCCACAGGGAGGAGGAGCTTTTAAAAGTCATAGGAGACGCCTACATACAAGTTCTTATCATAAGGTTACAGTGGAGGTGAACCGGACAACTTCCTTGGAGGCGTACACCAGCCAAAGAAGACGGGTGATGCCCGGGCCAACAACTGTGTCATTTTTGCCTCCAACGCGTGGCCGTCAGCTGCCACGCCCCAAGGTCGCAGCATGTGCAACCACGCTGCACACTGGAGTCACCGTAAATGTGCAGGCGTCCATGCTGCCTTCGCCAGCTGTCCCTACCCTGGACGCCCCGACAGGGAGGGCAGGGAAGCCCCGAGGTGTATTGTGCAAATCTAAGAGTGCATGCGTTTCCTAGTGCCACTGGGACAAACGGCCACCAACCTGCGCCTGTCTGAGGTACCTAGAGACAGCGTCCTGCAGACAGGAAGTAGAATGGTGGTGCCAGGGTTGCGGTGGGGGGAGGGGGGCGGCTGGGGAAGTGGGGAGAGTTATTGTCTGAGGCAGAGGTTCAGGCTGGGAAGATGGAGAGAGCTACGGAGATGGATGGAGCTGATGATCACACAAGGTAAATGGACTTAATGCCACTGGCTGTATACCTACACATGGTTATATGATACATTTCTCCAGAGAGGAAGGGACAGGGAGAGGCAGCTAGAAACATGGATGAGAGAGAAACATCCATCAGCTGCCTCCAGCACACCGCCTACTGGGAATGTGCCCCCAACCAAGGAACAGGCCCCTGTCTAGAATCAAACCCGGAGTCCGCAGGCTAACCCTCTTTCCACTGAGCTAAACCGGCCGGGGCTAGCATGGAACATTTTATGTGTATTTTATCACAAAAAGAAAAAGGTCGGGGTCAGGGGGACATGCAGGCATTTCCTGCCTGTGCCTCCCGGAGCCCCGGACCTGGACCAGGAATTACCTCCCAATGTGCTCTGACAGGAGCACCGAGATCGGCAGCTGCTCACAGCTCACCTCTCTCCAGCCACTGTGTGACCTCAGGCAGGCGGCTTCCCCGCTCTGAGGCTCCGCTCTCCTTGGGGAAAAAGAAGATAAAACTGCCCCACTTGTAGGACCACCGTGCCTGGTGCCCAGCAGCGCTGCTCTCCATGTCCACTCTGGCCCAGTGTTTGTCAGTGGCCAGTCTACTTTCTGACCAGCTCCCTTTCCTTTCCTTTCCCAGCCTGGGGCTTTGCCACTTGTCCGTTTGCTACCGTCCCCGGCAACACATCAATGCCATCTCAGAACTTCCCTTTTGCTGAGGTGGCGAAAAGGGACACATTTTCCCTGACTCCCAAGATGGGCAAACAAACCCGGGGTGACCCTGGGAGCCCACCCGGAGGCTGTAATGAGCAGGGTGACGATTCCAGAAACAGCCTGCCTGGCCGCCCCTGCTGCTGAGCACAGCAAGCCCCGCCGGCGACATGGGTCACAGTGGCGACTGGGTCACTCTAATTCCCTCTCACCACAGGCTCCAGGAACACACAGATCCCCTGTGGGGGCCGGAGCCCCCCGGGACACCGGCGTTGACAAACGTTCCCTCAGGCCCAGGAGTCCTGGGTAAGGCTCCCCACCAGGGCCCCTCTCAGGGATGGACTAGGATTGGAGGCCCCGTGCTGCTCGGGTCCTCAGAACTCCAGGGGCGCCAGAGCTCCCGTCTTGTGGTCCCCAGCACAGCACAGTGTCACTTGGGATTTGTCCAGCACAGCAATAATGCTGGACCCCAGAGACAGACTTCCGGGAAGAGAAAGGGACTGTGACATGTTTTTATTGCTTCTAAACCCACTCTGTAACTCCCCCCTCTTTGAGGGAATAACAACTTTAATTGAGCTGAGGCCACCCTGGTGGTCTGGCCTGGGGCACTGCGGGGGGGCGGGGGGGGCTGAGGCCCTCCCCTCTCTGGGCAGAACCTAAATTGCAGGTTGGGTATGTGACTGTCATCGTGGCCTGTCTGAGGAGGCAGACGCAGCTCAGGCGCTTTGCCATCCATGTTGCCCTCAGTGAAAGCCACTAGTCCACTGGGAGGGAGGGAGGGAGGGGAAAGCCTTCCACAGACAGAGTTTCACCGCAGCCCGGATGGCCCGCAGGCAAGGGACCAACAGAAGGTGAGCGCACACAATGGAAGTTACTCATCTGCAAACAGAAGCCAAGTGCGGGTCCTGCAGCCATGCGGTAAACCGTGCAACAGCACGCTGAGTGACAGAGCCAGGCCCGCAGCACCACACGCTGCATGAGTCCATGTATGCGACATGTCCAGGACAGGCGCACCCCAGAGACAGGAGGTGGATCCGTCTGCTTAAGGCTGGGGTGAGGAGGAAGGGGATATACAGGGTGAAACTACAGGGTTTCTTTCTGAGGTGATGAAATGTTCTCAAATTGGCTCTAGCAAAGGTTTCACACCTTTGTGAATATACCAAAAACCACTGGATGGTACACTTTAAATGAGCGAACTCTATGGTAAGTTAATCAACAAAGCTGTTGAAAAAGAGAGAAGAAAGAAGGATGGAGGGAGGCAGGGAGGGGGAAGGGAGAGAGGAAAGGAAGAAAGAACAAAAGAGATAGAGAGAGAGGAGGGAGGGAAGGAGGGAGGGAGGGAGGAAAAAGAAAGAAAAATGAGCTAGGGCAAGACCCAATTTTACTACCTCCCAGCTGTGTGACCAGGGCAGGTGACTAATCTCTCTCTGCCTTACTTTTCTCCACCCTAAAAGAATGGCCATAATTATACCAACTGCTCTGTCATCAAGGACTGATTGGACAAGTGAACACTTAGCATAAGCCTACGGGTTGATACACAACCTCCCTTTCTCCCACTGCAAGCACGGACCATGGAGATTGTCACCGAGACCAGGAAAGTGAGGACAGAGGCATCGTTTTTATTATTGATAAAGCGGTTTAGAGAACGCAGTTCTCGCTCAAGGCTTATGGATGGGCTGATTACATAGATTTTTGCTGGCAGAGCAGCAAACCACAGACCTTCTCCTGTGCGGGAGGTCTGTCTCCCACACCACCTGCTGCGTGAAGAGGCAGGAGGGATGCCTCCTGCTCCAGCCGGTCCATCCAAGGGAGAGGGCATGTGTCCAGACTGACCTCCGGGAGAAGTTCATGATGACAAAGAGGCCAGAAGCTGGGGGCTACCTCCACCTTGGAAATGGGAAACGCAACTCCTTTCCCCACCAGCTCCCGATCAGCATTATTGTGAAGGGTGAATGCAGGCAGGGCCAGGCCAGTGTTCAGGGCATGATCACTGTTTTTTCCTTTGGTGCTCAATAACTTTTTATTAGTGTGCTAACATAATCCCGCATTTATAAATGTGTGGATACTGGGGAAAATGGAAAGTGTAGCCTTCAAACTATAACAATACATAACTCTGGAGGCAGACGAAGGAAGATTTGTATTTGCTTCTTTGTGCTTCTTTGAGTTTTCCTGGTTTTTTTCCTAATGACATACAGTGCTACCTCAAGATATGAGTGCCCTAACATACGAGATTTTTGAGATATGAGCCATTGAGCGAGCAATTTTTGCTTTGAAATACAAGCAACATTTGAGATAGGAGTAATCACGCAGATCGGCCAGCTGCACACGACCCACCAGTTTACCGCGTGCGACTCGAGCGTCTCATAGTTTCCACGCCCCAAGGTTATGGAACGAATTAAACTCGTATCTCGAGGCACCACTGTATTTTTATATCACTTTTAAGAATCATTTCTTTGTGGGTTCTGAAGATTTGAGGACACATTCCCTGCCTTTAAGAAGTTAAAAACTACCCAGTTGGTGTGCCTCAGTGGTTGAATGTCGGCCCATGAACTAGGGCACATGCCAGGATTGTGGGCTCAATCCCTAGTAGGGGGCATGCAGGAGGCAGCTGATCAATGATTCTCTCTCATCATTGATGTTTCTATCTCTCCCTCTCCCTTCCTCTCTGAAATCAATAAAAATATTTTTTAAAAAAGCTAAAATCTCTGTTTAAGAAGAAGACACTTCATGGAGTAAACCATTAGGAAAAGGGACTCTTGCATGAGGTTTAGACACAGTGAGCACTAGGAACTCACAGGAGGAAGGGATCCTAGGGGTAGGGGTTGCTTCCCAGAGCAGGGAGCCAACCTGGTAATTTGGGCACCAAACCACAGAGGTTCTTTTTCCATTAGACAATCCCAGTTCCCACACTTTCCAAGTCCCATAATTGGTCTCAAAGCCAGATTTCCAACATCTTTGGCTTCAGTGACAATTTCTGGCTGCCAACTGCACTTTTACATTTGGTGTCCCAAGCCTCTTATGTACACATTTCCAGTCATTTTGAGTCTTCATCTTGGTCTTGTTTTTGTGCTTATATCTAAAATGCCAATGGTCAAGCTTATTGCTCAGTACCAGAAACGATGGCCACTCACCCTTACCTCTCATGTTGAACTACATTTCCCAGAATCCCTTGCCATTGGGTTTGTTGTAAACTGGACTCCACTACTGAGAGAGCCATGCATATAAGACTTGAAAAGTGGGAGAAAACCTGCAGACTCTGCTCCCTGGCACCAGTTGGCAGAAAGCCTGGTACCTGGGGTTCCCTCCAGGTGTACTGCAGGAGTCTGTGATCTCCTACAGTTCCCAGGACTTCTTGGTTTGCCAAACTTTAGTAGCAAAACCTGAGCAGGAATGACAGCTTCCCTTGATCCTTGCTCCTCTAGCTCTTCAGCAGTTTTGAAAGCAACCAATCCTCTGAATTAAATCTCTTTTTTTTTCCTGAGTTATTCACAACTTTTCCATCTGATTCCTCGATAATACGTGCTAACCTCTACCTTCCAAACACAGTGCTAAACATTTTACCTGTGTTACCTCACCACACAAGATAGCTATTATTATTATCATTATCATTATCTCTATTTTTGCTGTGTCCGAGTTCACAGAGAAAATAAGAGACACAGCTGGTACTTAAATTCAGGTCTGCCTTACCCCCAGTCTTGGCCATCTTAACACTTTACTAAGTGTTCCAGGGGGCTCCTCTTGAAAGCTCTATCAAAATTCTCCAGGAACTGGAGCTTCTTTCTCTACAAATCCAGAATATGTGGACGTGTCTCTGGAGACACATCACTAGAAGTAAGGGTCCCAGAGGACCTGGGAGAAGACTGCGCCCTTAGCTTGTTTAACCGGCATCTACTTCGCTCCCTGGAGATGTAGAGAAAGGTCCATCGCCAGCGTGCAATGGGTTTGAGGTAAGTCCAGATGGGGCAGAGGTTGCCTGTTGGTTGAAGCATTTATTTCTAAGGGGACTTGAGAAAACCAGGATTTGAGAACTTCTGGGCCCATTCTTAAAACCATTTAAGACCCAAAGAGCTATTTTTTCTGGGTCCCTTGGAGCTCTGGTACTTATTAGAAGGATAAAACAGTTTTAAATGCAACAAAACCTTTGTTTTGAATCCAATTCCAGTGAAAGGTCAAAGGCTCCTGGAACAGCAAGAGGCTGCCGGGGAGTTCTCTGTCCCTCTCAGCTCTGAGTCGTTCAACCCACTCTGCTTTGGAAGGAAGCAAACCAATTCAAGAAACAAGGCTAAAGTAATTTCGGGTTTAGGATAATTATTTTTGAAATTGGAGGGAAATATGTATATGTTTATTTTGGGACCAGGAGAGCTTTGAAACGTTAATGTCTAAATTGCCAGGATTATATGAATTCCCTTTCAAAATGATTGTCATAAAAAAAGCCTGTAGCTTGGTTTGGAACTGTCACTTCACCCTGATCTCTCCCTCTTTAGCCAAAGCAGATGCGCCCGTCCAGTCCTTCTTCGGGAAGTGCTTGGGAAGACCGGTCTCCCTTTCATCCATGGGAACCGGGTGCTTCTGCCAACAGGGACTCCTGGTCCGAAGACCAGCTCAGGATCCCCCTTTCATGGAAACGGCTCAGGAAAACACTGGAACCACATAATTTATTATGCT
Source organism: Lasiurus borealis (assembly GCA_004026805.1). Taxonomy (NCBI): domain Eukaryota; kingdom Metazoa; phylum Chordata; class Mammalia; order Chiroptera; family Vespertilionidae; genus Lasiurus; species Lasiurus borealis. Next base: position 7,675 of record PVJN01048273.1, read on the forward strand.
AAACATTTCCCCTGGTGAAAAAATAAATTGTGGTAGAGGAAGGTCTGGAGCGCCAAGCAGGTGGTTCTGAGCGGGGAGCAGGCACATCCCAGGGCCAGCCAGGGAAGGAGGCCAAGTGGCCCTGATTTCAAACGTCTCCATGTTTTTTCCAAAGTGAAAACACAGTAAAGTTTTGAAAGTTCCCTAAAGAGTCCAGGGATTGGCTGGGTCATGTCATAACGAGAGTCTATGTAGGCCAATATCAGCCTGCACAGGAGATCCCAGAGCTCCAGATGGCCCAGGGTTAGGCCTCAGGGGCAAGGGAGAGGGGACAAACACACGGGGGTCTGGGTTCCCCCTGCACCCCTCGTCTGCAGCTGTCTGTTTTATTTTTATATTGAATTCTACCATGGACTTCAGTTGAAAAAAGTTACCTGGGGAAAGAAGTTTAAAAGCTTGTATTTTCTCTCACATTCCCATTTTTTCAAATGAAGAAAATGAGGCCCACCGAAGAGAAATGACTCACCTGAGGTCAAAGTAATAGACTCACAGGCCCTCGGACCTGAAATGACAGTGACATTCCTCATTCTATATTATGTTACCTGTGGCAGACACAGCAAAGGAGTCACCAAATTTTTCTCTTTTCTCATGAATACATCATTAGATAACAACATCCCAGTTGTGATTAGGGATGGCCCCAGGACCAGATTCTGGCCCATCAGTGTGCCCTCTATCGGTTCTCCCCTTGTCTAATGGCCAACTCCAGAGGATGCAAGGAAAGATGCAGAGCCTACAGGAAGGAGTCTGGGTCCCCGAGTGACTGTGTGGAGCAGAGACCCAGAAGAGCCACCCCATCCAGAAGCCATAACATTGGGAAACAGTGTGAGAAATAAACTTCCACTTATTCAGCCACTGAAATGTCGGTTTATTACAACAGTTAGACTACCAGGACAAATTCAGTACTATAAAAGAACAGTCACTGATTTATTTCATTTTTGGCATTTTTGCAAACACAGAACCCATCTCTCCTTCTTTCAGTTACCAGTCTTCTATCTCCCTCCTCCCTCATTGGTTAATCCTACTGTCAATCAAGATCCCCACCTCTATACACTCAGGAGCGGGCACAGAGACCTAACGTCAGCCCATCAGAGTCTCTGTCCTGGGACTTTGGATTCTGAGTGGAGTAAATGAAGGAGAGAAACAGGTGCAGCTGATTCATCTCTTTAGTGGTTTCCAACTCATAAGAACTGCTCTAGTTTCAGTCTTTTCCAAGACCTAATTGTTAAGCTTTCCCTCCGAGCGCTCACCATATCCTTCCAATTAAATTTTCTTTCTTTCTTCTCTTTTGTCTCATTTGCTAAGTCCAACAACAAAAAAGACAACAACAATCGATACATTATATAGATGAAAATAACAGGATTGCCTAACATGGGATGGGTATATCAAATCTGACCAATATCACTTTACTTAAACCTTACACTTACCCTGCAAAGAAGATAATAACATCTTATAATCAATGAGACTTAGGTTCAAAAAATGTCACTAACCCAAGATTACACAGCTTATAAGTAGGCAGCTGGAGTCAGATTCAGCAAATCTGAATTCAATTTTAATATCCTATCCACTAGTGAACATCACAGATAATAAATGCATTTTTACTGTTTTTAGTTGTAAAAGTAATGCATGTATATTATTTTAAAGACCCCTATCACCAGAACCATTTTTCATAGCAACTTACACATCATTCCATAATTTTTCTAGGCATATACTAGCATAGTTTTTTTTTTTAAGAAGGAAAGGAGGGAGGAGAAAAAGAGAGAAAGGGAGAGAAAGAGAAAAAGAAAGAGGAAGAGAGAGAGAGAGAGAGAGAAAGAAAGAGAGAGAGAGAGAGAGAGAGAGATTGCCACCCACACTGGCCTGGACCAGGGCCAAGGATAAAATCTAACCTGCAACTCAGGTACGTGCCCTTGACCAGGAATTGACCTATGACCCTTTGGTGCCTGGGCCAACCGTCTAACCACTGAGCATACCGTCCAGGGAACCAGCATAGAATTTTTTAATCTCGATAAATAGGCTTATTCTAAACAGTCTTCTGTATCTTGCTTTTTAACCTTGTGCCTTGGGTATCATGCTGCATAGACCACTCTTAATTGTTTTAATCATCTGCCGGTAGAAATATCAGAGGTTTATAGCATTTCCAGCATTTCACCAGTAGTCAATATTGACTTCATATACATTTTTGCATATTTCAAGTGAAATATAACCATTTTAATATTTATGTCAATATTCATGGGCCTTTGGGCACACTTGTGCATTCCTCCGCAGGGTGAGTTCGGAGACGTGAGCTTGCAGAAATGAGATGCACATGAATTTTAAATTTTGATTCATGCGAATACATCTTGAGAAAGTTGAGAAGTGACCTTGAAACGTGAGATGTCCTTATGGACAACGGAAGGAACATTGTTGGGTTCTATGGCCCGAGCAGAGCGTCCCTGCCTTTTGCCCACGAAATGCCAAAATTGCAGCTTTTGGCCTTTGGGGTAATGGCCAGAAGGCATTTTCCCTGAATCAATAAACCGCACAAACCCAAACAAACAAGGTTCTCTCCACCCCCATCAAGAGGTTCGGTGCACTCTTCCTCCCTCCCCTAGCCAGTTCTTCGTGTCATGAAGCTCTCAGCTGAACACAGGGAGTTTCAGAGACAGTTTCTGGTTTGGATTACCAGAAAAATAATGTGGGACTGTAAATAGACCTTATGACTTTTTATGAGGAAGCCATGTGATGCTTTTACTGCCTTCACAGCAATAAATGTCGACATCAATTTAATTATTTGCTGCTTCCCGGCCTGCTCCCTTTCCACAGAGGAAAAAATATAAGAGAATGCTTTCACCTGGTCTGAAGCCCCATCGGAACCACTAAATGAGTGTGTGAGATGCTGTCTTTGGACAGAGTCTGAACCACAAGGCTTCCAGCTGGAGCAAGAGTTCAAAGAGTCACTCACTGACCCTACGGTTCCCAGGGTCCGCCGCCCCGGACAATCGCAGTATTCCTTGCACATTACCATACGGTGAAAGTGAAGCTCAGTACACACCACAGCCACTTTCTCATGTTAGTTGTATCATGGATTCTGGGAAATGGGAATCATTAACCTCTCCGAGCCCCGCTTTCCTCATCGATCGAAGGATCTGGTGCCAAGGGACAGAGGTGGAGCTGAGAGGAAGGTCGAGTAGGGGGTCCGGGTTTCAGGGCAGCAATCCCATGACTTTCTGTGGTCTCTCTCAAACTAAAAGCCTTGAGAATAGCCTACAACTCAGAAATCCGCCCTTGACAGCTCTGATCTCATCTCCTACAAATTCCCCCTCCCACACCCCTCTGGCCACTCTCAGCCACACTGACCACCTTGTGGTACATGGACTATTCCAGGTATCTTCCTACCTCAAAACCTCTGTGCTGGCTATTCACTCGGCTGAGAATCTCTTACCCCATGTGTCCACACGGCTCCCTGTTGAACCTCTTTCAAGATTTATCTCAAAGGCCACCTTTTCAGAGAGGGTATCAAGCCAATCATCCTTTTAAAGTTGTAACGTCACACCCACCCCCAATTCTCTCTCTCTCACATGCCCACGAATTTGTCTTTGCTTTATAGCGCATCACCAGTGACATATATGACATTAAGTTATTTGTATATCTATCTATCCCCTATAATATAACCTCCATAAAAGCAGGGTTTGTTTCTGTCGTTTTATTTTATTTTGTTGGTGTGTTTTTTTTCTATATCTCCAGAGCCTAGAACAGTGCCTGGCATAAAATGGCAATAAATTATTGAGGAAAGGTGAGTGAATTGAAATGAGGTGAAGTGACTAAGACATTGTGATATACTTCAATAAATCCTGTCCCCCTTCCTGAACACACAGATGACTACATTTCCCAGCCTGCCTTACAGCTAGGTAGGAGCTGTGTGACTGCTTTCTGATCAATGAAATATGGGCAGAAGTGTTCTAAGCTACTCTCAGAACTTGTCTAGCAAATATCCTCCAGGACCCTCCTGCTCTCTTCCACTTTGTCAGTTACATGAAGGCCACATGATAACACATGAATTGTCCTGGGTCCCTGTGTCACGGCTTGGAGGCAGCCACCCTAGAGATGAGAGAGAAGTGAACCTTTATGGTATGAAGCTGATGAGACTTCAGGGTTTATTTCTTACTGCAGCAAAGCCTAGCCAATTCTAACTACAACTCAGAAGGCGTGGGTTATAAATACAGTCAATTCTTCTATAACATGACATATATATTTCTTAAAATCATTGCAACCATGCAAAATTATTCAAACATTTCATCAGTGACTCCTTAAAAATCACACAACAGCCCCGGCAGGCATGGCTCAGTGGTTGAGTGTCGACCTATGAACCAGAAGGTTACGGTTCCATTCCCAGTGAGGGCACATATCTGGGTTGAAGGCTCGACCCCCAGTGGGAGGGCATGCATGAGGCAGCGATCTATGATTCTCTCTCATCATTAATGTTGCCATCTCTCTCTCCCTTCCCCTCCTCTCTGAAATTAATAAAAATATGTTTTAAAAAAACAAACGCTAGGAATCTGATAAAAATGGTACCTCAACTTCACACACATTAGTTAAAATAGCAAAAAAAAATTCCATAAATACTGTAGTAAATATGACACTTGACCTTGAAAAAAGATCGAAGTTTGCTAGAGAAGGGGCTTCAGAAAGGTTGCAGCTTTTGAGTTGCTATCAGTGATAGAAGGAAGGTTTTCTGAATTCCGCATCTAGAAAGTTCTACTAGATCTGGGACCAACTAAAGCTCTCGGCCAAATCTGGCCAACTCTTTTTTTTTTTTTTTTAATAAAGAATTATTGGAACACAGCCATGCCCTTTTGTTTGCCTATGGCCTGTGTCTGCTTTCACAGGTGGAGTTGCGCTGGCCTTTTACAAAAGGCATTTGCCCACCCCTGCATGAAGGGATCTGGGACCCCATTGGGCATGCCATTTCCCATACCTTAATATGCTGAAAGTTCTGGTCCCTCTTATGTTAGCAAGGAGGAATATGTGGGCATGGGCACACACACACACACACACACACACACACTATGGCCAGACCTTATCTGAGTAAACCACTCAAGCCTTCATTCAGGGCTGCCCCACCCCAGGCACTGTTCCCAGATCTGGGGGCAACGTCCTTCCCACCCCACCCACAGTGTCCTCTGGACAGCCCACACCCACCACAGGCTGGGAAGAGCTTGAGTGAAACCTTCCATTTCCCCTTCCTCTCAGGGGACGCCTCGGAAAGCCTGTCTGTCTGGACCATTGACAGACTAGAGGGAAGGCCATGAGCTTAACCTAACGAGTCAAGTGCAGCACACCCAGACTAAACATCCTTAATTAAGCCCTGCAAAGGTTAAATGGGCAATTAGACTGCCCAGAGGAGGGAGGAATTAGACAGATTGGCCCTTTACCCCCACGGACCAACTAGAACTTCCCTCTGGAAGGAATACCTTCATCCCAAGAGGGGAGGCTATGAACCTCTCCCCCGGGCATAAACTCTGGTTTCGCACAGTTGGTCCATCACATGGTTTCTCCACAAAGGATCCCTGGCTAGTGGGAGTGTCATAGTCATCATGGTGACATTAGTTAACCTTCCAAGCCATGAGCCATGACAGCTGCAGAGATTCAGTGAGCTGACTCATCCAGAGAGACCCTTGTACATCACACTGCAAAGCAGCCCCCATTGCTCTCTGCACAGATCCCTCCAATGGCCCATCTCACTTAGGACAAGTCCAAGAGCCAAAGAGAAGCTGGAAATGGCCCCCAAATCTCCTGATGTCCATCTTGCGTCACTTGGGGCTGACCCTGACTTATCCCCACTGCCCTCCGGGCCTTTGCATCACTGTTTCCTCTAGAATGCTCTTCTCCAAGATAGCAGCCTGGCTCAGTCTCTCACTTCTGGGTAATTATATCATAGGGGCCTTCCCCGACCTACTTCCCAACTACGCTCTCTCCCTGGTCCTGCTGGAATGTCCCCCACCACACTGGCACCATCTGGCATTCTGTGACATGCCTCTCGTTTACCTCTGCCTCTCACACCGGAATTCCTGCTCTGTTACTAATGTGTCTCCAGCACCTCTAGTAGTCCCAGACACAGGATAGATGCCCAACAAATGTTTGCTGGATTGTTGGATTAATAAATAAGTTCATAAGCCATATTCTCCCTGGGCGCCAGGCAGTGTGCCAGCATGCCTTGCCTCCCAAAATGCCCCCAAGCAGCTAATCTGGTATACCCATTCCACAGGAGGGGAAGCCGTGTCTCAGGGCCACTAAATTATTTTCCCAATCAAACACGGCAGATTAAGTGGCAAGGTTAAAACCAAGGCCTGTCTGGCTCTGAATCATTACAAAATGCAGCAACTGCATAGCAAAGCTGGGAACAGGCTTCTGGGTGGGGTGCTTCCATGCCCATCTTTATGGGAATTGGGGGCAGTTCTGAGTAACTGGGATAATGGTGGGATTCCCACTCACTGGCGTTCTCTAGAGCTAATCTGTGGGGAAGAGAAAGGGCCTTCACCATCAGCTCTCTTACTTATGGCAAGTGGTGCTCTCATTAAGAGGAAAGTAGGGATTCCTAGAGTATCCAGTGAGTGAGCAGGGAGGGGCTATCATGGATTTCTTTGTGGGCGCATCTAGGACAAGGCTGGGGATCTAACCCTGGACTTCCCTTGTCTCCTAGCTTCAAACAGAGAAAGCAAGGGCAGGATCCCCCGACATCCCCTCCACACAGACACCAGGCAGCTCCCACCACCCCCTGGCACTCCTTCCCCCAAAGCAGGACTTCCCACTCACCTGTTTGCCATCATGGTACATAAAGAATATGGTAACATTACGCAGCCCACAAGGGACCATCTAGAAGGGGGTGGAGGCATCTGTTAGGGATCTGGTGGGGAAAAGCATCATATTTCCAACTTATAATAAGAAAAAAATAATAAAATTCAAGGTTAGGGGAAATGTTTAAAAGAGTACAGGGCAATGGGGGGACGGGGGGAGATGGATGAGGGCATGTACTGGGGAGTGGGGAGAGAATAGGGAAAAAATAAATTAATTAATTGATTAATTTTAAAAAAAGAGTATAACATATCCAAATAAAGGCAATTTCATTTTTAAGTAAGCTTGCCTTGGTGAGTGTCATATTTTAAAGTTAGGTTTTTATATTTAAAATAGTTATTCACCAGCAAGGTTACTCCTAGATTTTTTTCCTTCCAAAGCAAATATGATCTGAGGACTTGAGAGGAAGTACTTCATGAAGGAAGTGACCCCAAGTAGCACAAGAGAAGAAATAAGAGGATGAAACAGAGAAATGAGACAAGTCAGTAAGGGGTGCATTAAAGATGATGGGACTGCATCCCACTCGGACCTCTGAGAAACCCTATGGAACATGCTCCAGAATCACGCCACTGCCACCACAAGAAAACTTCAGACCAATATCCCTTATCAACAATGATGCAAAAGACCTCAAGGGAATACTAGCAAACAGAAGGCAACAGTATATTATAAAGATTACACACCATTATCAGGTGGGCATCCCAGGAATGCAAGGATGGTCCAACCTATGAAACTCAATCAACGAAGCAAAGCACACTACATTAATAGTACAGGGCATGAGGGAACTATATGATCATCTCAATTGACACAGAAAAGGCAACTGATAACATTCAACATCCTTCCATGATTAAAAAAAAAACACACACACACTCAGAAAACTAGAAGTAGAAGGAACTTCCTCAACATGATAAACAATATTTATGAAAAACCTTCAGCTCGACGAGACCGGTTTGGCTCAGTGGATAGAGCGTCGGCTTGCGGACTGAAAGGTCCCAGGTTCGATTCCGGTCGGGGACATGTACTGTGGTTGCAGGCACATCTCCAGTGTGGGGCATGACGGAGGAGGCTGATCAATGTCTCTCTCTCATCGATGTTTCTGACTTTCTATCCCTCTCCCTTCCTCTCTGT
>PVJN01048274.1:0-15668 GCA_004026805.1 Lasiurus borealis
AGATTGGTTCACCTAATACACCATTATATATCGGCAGCCAAGGGGCTCTGGGACCACCGGATAAAATGTACGCTCTATTGCAGTGTTACACAGAGAGCATCACTGCCCCTGGAGTAGTGACTCACTGGGCACGGGCCTCCCATCAGCATTGCTCACCTACATTGCGAGTATAACCAGAACATCACAAAAATATTCTTAGCCCTGCAGGGTACTCTGGAAGCACCAAGCTAACAGAAGGAGCATTCATAACTTGGGGTAATGTTAGCTCCATAACGTGGTTGCCTAGAGTACTTTGATACACAGGGCATTGTTACCCCTAGCACTACCTGGAGTTTGTGTAACTGTTTTTAACAGTTAACAGCCACCACAGTCCACATATAGTGTTGATGCTATAATAAATGTTCTATGGCTCTGAAATACTAGACAAATTTGTCCACTCATCCCATTCTAGCAGGTAAGCCTCAGATAATCCTTGTTTTCCATAAGTACAGACCCCAAAGGTTAGGGTAATTATAACTGTACACACATACAGAAACAAAAAGTAATTGTTTTTCCTCTGTCAGCTGCCAACAGAAGTCAAATTCCTGAAAATTAGCATGAGCAATAGGCAGGTTTTGACATGTCATGTCTCATTTCAAAGGCCCCACTGAGTGTCACCCGATCGGCACAAAGCCCCTGTGTCTCCCAGCTGAGCGCAGACTGGGCTGGGTGGAGGGCAGCAGCTGCTCAGCCTAGAGCAGCCCTGCCACATGCCTGAGCAGAGCCAGCAAATGAGCGCAGCCTCCGAGGAACCTGGGGACCGTGCAAGGAGCGTGGCAGCCTCCATCCCTGCCTCATGCAGCCCGCAGGCCAAAGTCTCTTCCTCTGGGAGTGGCAGGAGACCACTTCTCCACGTGCCATAGGAGCTGGTACCTGCAAAGGCCTGAAGCTTGAGCTTCTGTGATAATCTTCCTGTTAATTGACGTGGGGTCTGTGGAAAGCTCTTGGATTCTGCCAGCAGAACCCATAGCTCTGTCAGGCCACGCCTTCAACTGCCATAAGCTGCTGGGCATCTGGAATCATCTCACTCTAGGGTTACACACTCTGGCTTACGGGCCAATTTCTGCCTGCAGCCTGTTTCTATGAATAGTTTTATTGGAATACAGCCATGCCCACTTGTTTATATAATTGTCTATGGCTGCGCTTGTGCTATAACAACAGAGTTGACACCATATTGCCTACCAAGCCTAAAATATTTATTATTGGGCCCTTCACAGAAAAAGACTGCTGACTTCTACTCTGACTCAAAATTATAGCAAGAGAGGCTGCAGGGAGCCTTCTCTAAAGGCAGGAGGGCATTAAGGGTCTGGCCATTAGGGATTGTCCCTTCTAAGCCCCAAACAGTCTAACAACTTGACTTCATGGGCATTCATTCACGTGGGACCAAATGGATTCAATAAGTATCTATGATATCCATAGAAGACCTACTATGTTCTCAGGGTACATTTGCTAGGAAGGGTTCAGACCCCAAGGGATCCCCTGGCAGGGACATAAATATCAATTGACGAATAACTCAAAACAGACAACTGCTATGAGGGAAGGAAACACAATTGTGTGAGGTCATGCCATAATATATATTTTGCTTGTCTGTGCCTTATCTTTCTTCCCCACTAAGATGTAAGCTCTGCTATAGTACATGTTGGTGTCTGACTGGTTCTGTATCCCTAGGGTCTAGAACAGTACCTGCCATATAGTTGGCTCTCCATAAACATGAGTAAGTGAATAAGAGAATGAATGAATGAATGAATGAATGAATGAATATAAGAAAAGCATTAAACGCAGATGAAGGATCTTGGAGACTTCCCTGATAGCCTGATATCCAAGTTACAGTCTAAAGGAGAAATGAGGAAGGAACTCTACAGGTTGTGGGCTGGGAAAGGCATTCAGAGCAGAAGGCACAGCTTGATACAAGTCTCTGGGAAACATGGCACAGCCCAAACGGAGTGATGTGAGAAGCAGCTAGAACCACTGGGGCCTTGCCAGCCACTGCAAGGGTTTTGGTGTTTGTCCTGGAGCAATGGGCAGCCATTGCGAGTCATATGGAGAGAATACAGTGTGACAAGGTCACTCTGGTAGCAAATGGATTGGTTACGAGTGAAAGGGAGAAGCAGTATAGGCCTGAGATCCTGGGAAGAATCTAGACGAGTAAGTGACAATGCAGAGGAGGGTAAACACATGCTACTCAGAGCATCCAGGAGATATTTAGGGAAGAACTTGGCAGGGCATAATAACTGGGTTTGGAGAGGACAGAGCGAGGGTTAGGGAGGGGTTAAGGATGCAAGCTTGAGTTGTGACTATTTCAGTTGGCAGGAAGATAGAACCACTGTCCCAAACAAGGAACCCAGGTGTTTCACCCAGGAAACAGGGTCTGAGGGCCATTTCCATGGGATATTAGCCAGGCTGCAGTAATGCTCCTTAGGAGAGGCATCCAGGCCCCAGTTACACTGGTGCCCACAGATCCTATCTGCGCTTGCATCTGGGCTGGGCACTGTGAAGGCCTGGAAATGCCCTTGACTAGAGAGACTAATATGTAGCTTCTATAATTAACCAATCTCCGAGGCTTTTCTTGCAAAAGATATTTGAGTGAAACATTGCCAAGGCCTTTAATCGTTTCTTGAACATTCAATCAGCAGCACTAGAAATATTTCTCACATGAAGCAAATAATGATCCACTACTTTCAGCAATCACTTTGTGAATGCCAACAAACCTTTGTTTCAGCGTATTAGATACAGCCCTGCTGACTGCATGTTTCTAGGCATCACAGCAGAATCTTCCCTAGCTGCCAATCAGTGGTATGCTAGTAAACATTAACACTGCCTCTCTTACAAACAGCAACAACCAGCGACACAGTGACAGCCTCAGAAGGTGAGGAATGTACAGTTGTCCACTCGCTAAGTATTTATAGAAGCATTTAGAGAATTCATAAGTAACACAGTGGAAGGAAAACCTGCTCTCATGGGGCTTATAGTCCACTGAGGGCATCCAATGAGAAATGAGAAAATAAATAGCTGAAATAATACAAATTTGGTAACTGTTACAATGGGAAACATTAGGGGCTAATACTTGGAGGACTGTACCCTCCTTTTTTCCTTCTATCTTTCCTCCCTCCCTTTCTTCCTTCCATATTTTCTTTTTTCCTTCCCATAATTTTTAATATTAACCAAGTGCCAAGAGTGCTGACAATTTGGGGACCCAGAGATTAATTTAACAAAGTCTTGGTCCTCAAGGGAAAATTATGGAAATTAATCAGGGTCTACAGTTTGCCTGGACCCAGAGGAGCAAGCATCTTGAACTTCTGAGCTTGTGAAAAGTGAGTTTAAATTCTGGCCTATGATCTCACTTATATGTGGAATCTAATAAACAAAATAAAGGGACAAACAAAATACATCTAGAGACATGGAAACATGAAACAGACTGACAGATCTAAGAGGTAAGAGGAGAGGGAAGAAATTAACCAAAGAATTTATATGCATATATGCATTGCCCATGGACACAAGACAATCGTGTGGTGAAGGCCTAGGGCAGGAGCCAGTGGCAGAGGGTAACGGGGGCAGGGGGAGAATGGGGGACATCTGTAATACTCTCAACAATAAAAATAAATTAAAAAGAATTCTGGCCCAGACATTTGCATGTTGTGTGAACTCAGATAAGTTACTTTACTTTCCTTCTCATCCGTTTCCTCCTCTATCTAAACAAAAAGAGTCTAGCTATATTTGCCCAGCAGGATTTTCATGAAAATTAAATAAGTGTATGCTCATAACTTCATTTCACCATTGGCAAATGCTAGGTGCAGAAGGAAGGTTGGTTGTATTAACGTTAGTTAGCTCACTATGTTCCAAGGGAGTTTATGGCTTAAAGGTACCATGGCACTTTGGTCTTGAGCATCCTACTAATTTAGGGGTGGGCGGGGGTGGGGGGTAGAGGAATGCATGTGTATTTTAAAATTCACAGACATTTAAGAAAGTAAAGTTTGTTCCCTAGAGAAGGATTTGCCAGTTCCCATAGTGGTAGCTCCACAAAGATTGTTCCCCTGGGGATTTCATGCCTCATAAAATCATTTGATCTGATGGGATCTTATCTTCTAGATATATCTTCCCAGCATCTGTCTTCCAGGAGGCTTTATTGGGACAGTATGTATGTGGATGTGTGTGGTAGTTTCATGAACACTTATGATTACTATTATTAATTAAAATGCATAAAAATAACCGTGGTAAGTTTACTGTACTGTACAATTTTCTGCTATCTCAAATTGTTGCTGCAATCCATAGAAATTCTTATCTCTATTCTTATAATATGAAAAGAAGTTCATGATTTCTCTTAACTGTGAAATCTAATGAACAAAATAAACTGACAAACAAAATAGGTCCAGAGACATGGAAGCATGGAACAGAGTATTCTTAGCTCTATTTTATATATAAAGAAAAGTTCAGAGTGGTTGTTCATTTTACGTAAGGCCACACAGAGCTATTCATTGTGCCCGAGTCCTTGCTTTTGACTTGGACGAACAACCCACCCACATTGCATGCTTCCCCCAGAAGAATGGCCATTCCAGTAAGATTCTAGTTGCCCTGAGAACTCCGGTATTTCTTGAAGATTCATACATCGCTGGATTATTTTACATTGACTTTGATCAAAGTAATGATGCTGATAGCTATGGAACATAATTCTCAGGTCATCCCTAAAATATATAATAATATGTAATAATTTAGCTTTTGAAGTAATTATCTGGACTACCATTCTTAAGGCTTTCTTGCCACTCAAAGATATATTGGTGTTTTTCCCTTAAATAGGGGAAGAAACACAGGCTTGGATGCAGGGAGCTAGTATGGGAGATAATTCCAAGGGACAGAAGTAGAGTGTGAATGAAATAAGAAAGCAAGCAAGCCAATAAAGACTGTGCCATTGAGCTGGTTACTGTCCATGGGCTCATTGCTGCTGGAAGAATTATATAAAAGTCACTTCAGAATGGTCTCTTTGCAAGAGAGAGGGTGGAGTATATATCTACCTACATTCATCTTCCATTTGTAAAGGGTTGCCCCTGGCTCCATTAATTCCTCTGTGTTTCCCTGTTCAGCTTTGTGGTTCTGGGGGAGCAACTATGGTTTTGGAGAAGTTGCGAGCAGAAGCATAGAGAGACATGACAGGTGCTTGGACTGCCAGTATATGTTTAGGGAGGGCGTGAGTGTGTAAGAAATCCCATCATTTGCCATCATTATATGTTACTGCAAACTTCCTCGGTGAAACTAATGATGGAAGGAGGTTATGATTGTTGTTTCTTAAACCCTCCAGATTTGGTTTAGTGCCCACCTTCTCTTTCCTACTAGATGGTACCAGTTTGCCAAAGCCCTGGAATGCTACCTAGGGCTTCATCTTTGACTCACTATTTTTAAACAATTATAAGGAATAAAGAAAGATTGGAAGAACATAATATGGGTGTTTTGGGGATAGAAGATGAGAGAGAAGTGGTGATTGTCTAAACAATTACATACTCTCATTCATTCACTGACAAATCTCTAGACCACTCGCTAAGCCCTCAACACTCTTCTCAGCATTGGGAATACAGAAGTGAACAGTGCCTTTTCCTGTGAATCTCCATAAAGGTTGGGGGAGAGATAATAAACAATGGACAGGTAGGTACATGATGTCTTTCAGGTGGTGACGAATGCTATGGAAACTGACAAAGCAGGCAAAGGGATGGACAGGGATAGGGAAGACCACAGCCCTTCTCCTATCTATCTGTCCTGTTGGCTGGTAGTAACAGATTATTTCCATCTGTTCTATAAACCCAATTCTGCCACCAACCTCTTAGGATTATGCTTATATGGTTTATTTTCAAAATGAGACTGTGAGCTTGTGGAGGGCAGAAGTGGTGTTTAGCCAACTGGAAGCTACTGCAGCCTAATGCACAACTCATCTGCCTATTGTTGATTGATTTCATTTCTCTGGAATCATTTGAATTGTTGCTGTTGTAGGCACACAATAGAATCTTTACTTAGGGGTTAGATTATAAAATCGAGGTTTAAGGCAAACAGTGTTATAATTAACCTTGAAATCTCTTAAGTTTCCCTTTAAATTTCTATATGTGGTTTTGTATATGCAACCCTGTACTATAACCAATATGTAATTGTATAATGCATGCAGAAACATACAGTGCATAATAAAGAATATATGCATGATATAATTCTACAGTATTTAATTGCATGGCTTAACTTGTGTGTGTGTTTCTTTTTTTGGTGGAAGAGCTGGATTTCCATTAGTTAAACATGCATATAATAAGACTTTACTGTATTCCTTTAAGCTGGTTTCATAATCATATAAATCCCACCATGCTGTGCACTGGGGAGGGCAAGAGTTGTGCACTCTGTGCTCTATTGGTCTTTGGATTCCCACCACCATCATATGTTTCTGGGGCAGAGGAATGGCATACTAGAAATTAAAGCAGTAGTAGCAGTAAAGGAGGTTGGCATCTATATAGTACTTAGTGTGAGCTGGGCCCTGTGTGAGTACTTTAGAAGTATTAATTAGTACATTTAATCCTCCTAATGACTTTACAGTGTATCTTCTATGATTTGAATTCCACTTCACAGATGGGGAAATTCTGGGAAAACTTGGTGAAGAACACACAGCTTTTGAACTCTGGGACTGAGATTCAACCGTAGGCAGTCCTGGATACAAAAGGCTACAAGCTGTGTGAATGCATGAAATGAAAAGAACTGTCTAGAACAGGCAAATCCATGAAGGCAGGAAAGTAGATGAGTCATTGCCTAAGGCCTTGGAATAGGGAGTGAATGCTAATGGGTATGGGATTTCTTTTGTGTGTAGTGGACATGTTCTGAAAGTAGATAGTAGTGATGGCTACACAACTCTGTGAATATGCTAAGAACCACAGAATTGTGTATTTTATCAAGGTGAGCTTTATATTATTTGAAGTAGGTCTCTTAAACAAGCCAACTGGCAGTTTAACCTCAGGGCCATCTCTGAGCACATAAAACCCATTCTACAAGTGCTTACCACATGCTAGTAGTATTCTACATCTTTACTTATATCAACTCAAAAGGTCCCTGTCATTCACCCCATTTCAGAGATCAGAAAATTGAGGCAGAAAGATACTGAGAAACTTGGGGCTGATAAGTGACCTAGGCAGTTCTGAGTCACATCAGTTTTTATATCTGTTTCATTCATTAAATGCAATCCTAGTTGTCAAGAGCTAATTCTTCTAATTAGAAGAAATATTTTAACATCGCTATTTGCCCTTTTTCTATAATAAAAGTGGGCACCAAATTCATGATGGACAATGACAGATTAAAATACACATACGCTATTGGTGCCAGTGAGAGCTTTATATAGAGAGACTAGAGGCCCTGTGCATGAAAATTCATGCACTGGAGGGGGTTCTTCAGCCTGGCCTGCCCCTCTCACAGTCTGGGTGTCCTCAGGGGCAGGAGGCAACCTGGTGATCAGGGGAAAATGACGCCACATCCACCTCTGCTGCTGCCACTGCTGGCAGTGCAAGCCTTGATCAGCCCTGGTTACCTGAGCCTTGAGAATCCCTGGGTGGCTAGGGGACTGAGGGGAAGGACTGGGGGACTTCAGAGGCAGGTGTGTGAAGCAGATGCCGCCCCAGCGAGGCTGAGGGGACTGGGCACCACTATCTTTGAGGGTGGGGCAGTAAATTAGCATATTCCCTCCTTATTGGCTGTGGGTACCACCATCTTTGCGATGGCATGAGGGTCAATTAGCATATTCCCTCTTTATTAGATTGGATAAATTTGCTTAATTAGACCTGCTTTCTGATTTAGCTAAACTTTTTCCAGCCTACTGAAGCATGCCAACTTCTCTTTCAGATAATTGTCAGCAACACAGCAGTAAATATCAATACAAAGCAGATTATTATTATAGATCATGCAGGGAGAACAAAGCGTAAAATATTTAACTGCATCAGTGTTTGATTATATTCTGCACAGTTAGAAAACCTGAATTCATTTTCCAGTTTCACCATTTCTTCTTTTTAGTTGGGTCAAGTTTCTAAACTTTCTAAATCTCCATTTTCCAGCTAATAAAAAAAATAGGATTCTACCGAGTCTCCTATCTGTCTACTCCAAGACTTCTATGAGGATCAAATGAAATGAGGCATGAGAAAACACTTCACAAACATTTGGTTAAAGTGTAAAATGTTTGCACCTGGCTATAAAGTAAGTCATGTTAGTGGGCTGAAGAAACTCTAAGGGGACTAGTCACTAGGGAGAGGAAGCCTGGCATTGCTACCTGAAATCATTACCTGCCTCCCACAGCAATGTTTCCCATCTGGGCTGGGGTGGGCTGGACTGTGGGCTGCATTTGTGCCATGAGGTCTTGACAGCTTTGGCTGCAATTTGGTGGGGTATCACTCTGGGGTGGTGGCAGAGCCTATGTCCCACTTGGGGGAAGCTGAGTGTTGGTTTGTTGGTCCCAGGTCCACAGTGCCACTTATTTTTAAATGGCCTGTCTGCGTCATGACAGCTCCTTCATCGAGCGTCTGTCCCCTGGTGGTCAGTGCACATCATAGCTACTGATTGGACAGACCAACACTTAGGCTTTTATATAGAGAGATGGTTTCTCAGTTTTGTTTTGTTAATTTGCAAAGTGGAATAAAATACAGCTTTGTCTCCCTGAATATTGTTCCCATCAGACCCAAGTGTTCCTGGTGTCAGTCCTGGCAGAAAAGCAGGTGTGTTAGTGTGGCTGACGTTTAAAAGTAATGAGCATAAGTGCTCAGGAAGAGAGAGAGAGTGGGAGAGGAAGGTGAGAGGGTGAAATGGAAAAAGGGAGAGAATTGGGAGAATGGGAAAGGCTGGAAAGGAAGAGGGACAGACAGGGAGGAAGGGAGGGAGAGGGAGAGAAAGAGAAAGAGAAAAAGAAAGAGAAAGAGAAAGAGAACTGAATTGACATGCTAATTATTATTGTATTCAAATTGATACCAGATTGCTGAAAGGATTTACCCAAATTAATCAGAATGTTTGGTACCCCTTACCCCTTGGTAGGTTCAGTTGAAGAATTCCATAGCTTGGCAATGAGAGAGTAATCTAAGTCAGGGAAAGAAGCTCTTGTTCCTTGCATTCAGCACTGAGCACTCAGCACTCTCCAAAGCACGCCACTCCCTGCAATAAAAAATTGCCCCATCAGTATTCTTCCTCCCTAGATCTCTTTGATTCTAAAGCCCCTTAAACATGGACTTCTCTGTGCCCTCACTCTTAGGTTGATGATTTTTTTTTTCTCTTTCATGTTTAAAATTCAGAGTGACAAACCATGAGCCATGTACAGTGCAACAGGAAAGGGAAACAGGGCTATTTCCTGACCAGGATTGCCTATTTGTGGTCCTAGGAGTCTAGGGTTTGTAAAGGCAAAGCTAAGGGCCTGTAACTGTCTTACTGGGTGTCCCTTCTGGTGGAGCTCCTCCAGTTTGGGCTGGGGAGTCTGACTCACAGGGGTTCTGTTTGGCTCCTCAGAATTTTTAAAACCTTCCCAGGTGACAATAGGGGACCATACAGAGCCACATGAGTGTCTGATTCTGCCCTCCCTGATTATTTTTTCCATACAGTATGAAGAAGTCCTGGTTCAGGGGGAATTAATAAGAACTCTGGAAAAAATGAGTGTATGAGCTAATATTCAGGGAAAGTCTGGACTTCCCAAGGGAAGTAAACCAAGCTGTGCTTTGTTTTTTACAATTGAAAGTCTCTGAGGCTTCAGTGTGCATTTAAATGTTAAAGAGAGACTTCCCAAGGTGGCATGTCGAATGCTCTCCTCAAACTCTCACGTCAGGAAACTGCATAGCGTGTGCTGTGATTCACAGGACAGATGGGTAAATGGGCAGTATAGCCTCAGAACTTGGGCCTTGACCACTACTTTTTCAGGATCAGCATCATCTGGGAGCTTGTTAGAAATGCAAACTCTCATCAGGTGCTACTGAGTCAGAGTTTCTGGGGTGGGCTCAGCACTCTGTCCTTACATATTCATCCTCCAGGGCGTTCTGATGTTTCATCAGGTTTGCAAACTGCTGCTGGGGGAGAGGCTGATCTGATGTTTTACTAGGGAAAGGGGAATATACCTGGGCCAGGAACTTGGCTTCCCCCGAAGCAAAAGCAAAGATTATGAAAGGAAGACCACAAAGACACAGCATTGGGGACTGAAAGTCTGCTCCATCTCACTGGTATTTACTTCTGTGAGGCCCTGAGCTGTGTTCACAGGATACCCTTAGTGAAAGCTGTTGTGTGCACAGGCAGACAGGAAGACCTGGGGTAATGACCAGGAAGCATTCAGGACATCTCTGTAGGGAGTGCAAAAACTTCACCTCTACTCATTTTGGGTTTTCAGCGGGGGGTCTTTTAAGAAAAAGACAGATTAACAAGAAAAAAAAAAAACATTTTATTAACATGTGTACCAGGGGGAAATGAGTAATTATCAGAAGTGACTTAAAACTTCAGCTTAAAAATCATCTTCTGCTAACAACACACACACACAACACACACACACACACACACACACTACCAAGCACTAATCATAATTGGTAACTACTAAATTCTAAATTCTCATTTAAAAAACCATCAGTTTATTAACATGTATACCAAAGGGAAATGAGTAATTATCAGAGGTGACTTAAAACTTCAGCTGTACATGGCTCATGGTTTGTCACTCTGAATTTTAAACACAGCTAGGTTAGAATGTGCTTTCTTCAGAACAAAACAACATGGCTAAAAGAGCATGAGTAGTATCCTATATAATAAATGGATGATATGCAAATTAGCCATCACTCCACTATACCCACCAGCCACGCCCACCAACCAATCAAAAGTGAGTATGCAAATCGACCCCAACCAAGATGGCAGTGGCCACTGAGTGAGCAGTCAGGAGGCTTGGGTTTCCTTGGTGATGGAGGAAGCCAAGCTTTCCATACATCCTGGTGGGCCCAGGCCTTCACTCAAGGCTACAAAGTTTCAATTATAGAAGGTAAATAAATCCCAACAGAAATGGCTGCCACCACAGAGGAAACAGGAGGCTTAGCTCCACTCCAGGCTACAAGTTTCAATTGTAGAAGATAATAAATCCCAGATACCAGGACCTCCTCTTGGGTCGTGGGGGGTGTGTGTGGGGGTGTGTGGCCAGCCTGAAAACCACCACAGGCCCCTCACCTAGGCTACCCCATGCCCCAAGGGAACCTCCACCCTGATCCAGGACACTCTTCAGGGCAAACCAGCTGGTCCCCCACCCATGTACCAGGCCTCTATCCTATCTAATAAAAGAGTAATATGCAGATTGACTATCATTCCAACACACAATATGGCTGCCCCCATGTGGTCAAAGATCCTGCCCCCAAGTGGACACAAGATGGCCACCACAGATGACCAGCAGGGGAGGGCAATTGGGAGAGACCAGGCCTGCAAGGGAGGGCAGTTATGGGCAATCAGGCCAGCAGGGGAGGGTAGTTCAGAGAGACTAGGCCTTTAAGGGAGGACAGTTGGGGGCAATCAAACCTGGAAGGGAGGGCAGATGGGGGGGCAGCAGAGGAGGGAAGTTGGGGATGACCCAGTCTGCAGGGAAGGGCATTTGTGGGGACCCAGGCCTGTAGGGGAGAGCAGTTGGGGGGGCAGGCCTAGGCCTGCAGGAAAGGGCAGTTAGGGGCAAATGGGCTGGCAGGGGAGTAGTTAGGGGGTGGTCAGACTGGCAGGCAGAAGCGATTAGGGGCAATTAGGAAGGCAGGCAGGTGAACAGTTGGAAGCCAGAAGTCCTGGATTGTGAGAGGGTTGTTTGACTGCCCGTTTATCCAGGATCGGGTCTTAAAATTTTTCAAGGGGTCCCAAATTAAAGAGGGTGCAGTTTGGGCTGAGGGACACACCCCCATGCATGAATTTCGTGCACCAGTCCTCTAGTTTCTTATAATTATAGCTGGTCCCCAATATTTTATTTCTGTCCCTAACAATTTAAGAAACTGTGTTTTTATGAGCAATTTGACAAAGAAACATCAGAATGAGATTGCAACTTATCTAAACCTTTGGGGTTATCTATTCTACTAGACAGAAATTATTTTCATAATTTTCTGAATGAAAATCAACAGCTAACTGGTCATTTCACTAAGTCTGGGGTCTTTGACCAAGAGCAAACAATAAGACAAACCGAGAATATTCTCCCAGACATCTTCTGTTGGCCTTTGTCCCCAAATGATATTGAAAAGATTTCCATCAACCATTTTGTCCTTATTTACAAGCTTTGCCTCAAACACATAGCTTTTTATTTGTTAGTGCTGCCTTAGACTAAGAAATGAGTGACTAAGAAATGGAAGTAATTTGAGGTCTAGAGGGTGGTAGGTGGAAAGGTTATAGTAGGTCTAGGTGAAAGCATGCATAAATGCCATTTTTAACCTGCCTTTAAAGAAGCATATGCTGTTCTAGATGCTTCATTCAACACTGTTAGGTTGGTTTTACTATCATCCTCATATTCATATGTGGAAAGTGAGTCAGAGGGAGAATCAGAATGTCAACAGCAGAAGTAGGTAGAGTAAGGAGAAAACAGTGTGGGATCAAAACTGTCGGGGAAGAAGTAGAATTTAGCCAGTTAGACAAAGAAGAGAGGATGTTACAAAATGGAGCAAGCATGAGTCCAAATTTGAGGTAGAAATATTCATAGCATATTCAGGGGCAACAAGGAGGCTCTTCTGTGGATAGTGAGTATGAATGGAATGTGCAAGTGGATCACAGCTATTAATAGGATCAGTGTTATTTTAGCCAAATGATCTTACTACTGCTATCTGACACTGCCTGGCAGTACAACATGGTGGTTAAGAGCCCAGGCCTTGAGGGAAGGTTGAATTACAGTTTGAACTCTAGCAGAGCTGTGTGTCCAGAGGCAAGTTTCTAAACCTGTCTGTGTCCTGTTACCAGACCTATTAAATGAGGACAATGATTCTTACCTAATACTGCTATAATGGGAATTCAAAACAACCCTGAAGATGCTCTTAGTGATTTAAGTCCTTCGAGAATGGAAGTTGGTACTTTGAAAAGAAGATTATAAAAGAAGACTTTAGTGCAATTAATTAATCTGGATGATTCAGGAAAACTGGGGAAGTGAGGCAAGGAAGGAGAGGGGCAACCACATGAACAGTCTGTTATTCAGCCAGTTGCTACAGTGGATGCCTGGACCTTAATTCCCCTGGGACCTTTGGGACAAGTGTAGAACACTTCAGAGCCATCTCACCTGAAGGGCATAGGAGCTTTAGACTTCATGTCACAAATATGAGTAGGTATTGTTTTGGGGCTGCCCCAGGTGGCATTGATTTGAACACTACTGGACCGCTGGGTATGGACTTTGGTCTTAAAGAAAGCCCTCAACAGAAGTGTGGATTTATGTAAGGGGAAGTTGGCCAGCCCTCTAGTGGAAAACCCAGAGGAATGTGGCTTAGAGGTGTCTGGGAAGCCCTCAGCACCTGCTATAGTCAGTATCTAAAGTCATAAGGACAGTAGTGCCCGTTATGCCAGTAATCTACATCTGGGAAATTAAAGAAACAGCTAAATACGGAAAAAATATAGAAACATTCTCTGCATGACATTTGATTGTCCAAATTGGAAATAACAATAGTCTGCATCTACCAAGTGCTTGGCTCTCTTAAATGCTCAACAAATAAGATACATTTCTAGCAAGTGGAAACTGGCTAAGTGATTCAATGGAATATTACACAGCCATTGAAGAGGATGGTGATTAAGACAATAATGTCTTAATAAGTCAGAAAAAAGTCAGATAAGGCAGAAATTAATACTGAACAGAAGACTGAGTAGAGTAGGATTCCTACTAAGCAAAAAGTTAAATTAAATTTTAAAAGACTCTATTACGGGAAATGAAGTGGATTCTGAAAGGAAATTTATCAAAATATTAATTGCAGTTTTGTTCATGTAATGGGTTTGTGATATTTCCCCTGTAGTTTACAAATATTTATTGATGTGCATGAACTACATTTATAATAAAAATATAATAAAGTAGAAAAAGTGAAAGAAAAAAATACATCTAAAAATAGGTTGTGAAGATCCATTGCCTGTTTTGAAGAGGGAATAACATAATAGAAAATGATATTTCAGAAAAATTAATCTGGGAATGGTGTGGAAAATGTATTGTGTTGGCAAAGACCCAATGTAAGATGTCCAACTTGCAAACTAATGAGGATCATAGGGATATGGAAAGAGCCAATTTTAGAGGTTTGGTGTTGAATGGAATGATGGAGAAGAAAGAGAAAAATACCAGAAATAATCCCAAAATGTTAAGGCTAATTAAGTGTAAGAATGGTAACAAATACATACTGAACACCTCTATGAGCCAAATTTCTTTGCATCAGCTGTCTCATTTAAACCCTACAACAATCCTATAAAGTATTTTCTTAATAATTCTGTTTTGCAAATGAGATCTTAGAAGATCAGAGAAGTAAAATGACTTGTCCAAGATCACAAAGAAAATCTGAGTTCAGATAATTTTTAAATGAACTGGATCAGTGGTTGGATGGATGGAAGAGTGGATGGGTAAGTGGATGGACAATGAGTAGATGAAGGATGGATGGATGGATGGGTAGACGGATGGATGGATGGATTGGTAACCACATAAAGGGGAAGAAATATAGGCTTTTATAATGTCAAAGTAGAAAAGAGAAATTTTCAAAAAAGAAGTTTCTGATAATATTAGAAGTAAAGAAAAAAGGGACTTGAGGAAAACACTAGATTCTGCAAGAAGAAGGGGTCACTGGTTCTCTTTGAGAAGGACGTTCCATTCAGGTAATGAGAAATAGGGTCAAGCTTCAAGGGAGATGGAGGGGCCAGAACATTGTGCTGCTCATCTATGAAATGACAGATCAGACCATATAGGAGATAAAAGAAGTGTCAATGTAAAGAATATATTTCATAATTGAAAGAGGGGTGATATAACAGAATAAAGGGGAAAGAGGAGAATGTGAAGGAGAAATAGAAAAAGGAAAAGAAATTATCGGATAAGAATGGGGACATCAGACTGTCTACACTTGAGTCCCAGGTCCATCACCCTATGACCTTGGGAAAATTCTATGATATTTACCTCTTCTGTAATATGGGGAGCATCCATCTCATTGGCTTCATGGGAGGATGAACTGAAGAATACATTACATTGTGAGTCAAAACTGGGCAGGGATCATGATTTCTTAACTGTTACAATAAGTGCCATTTGCTAGGAAAGAGCCCCAAGCTTTAGGTCTCTTAAAGAATGTGATGAGTCACATTCTCCAAGTGACTTATCTCAGTTTCTCTTATCAAGAAACTGAGATAAGTCACTTGGAGATTGTGCCCCCAAGAAAGTACAGCTGAAGTCCCAACATGGCATCTCTAGGGAAAGCAAGTGGTCAGCTCTTTAAGGTCAGTTCTCCCATTATTCAGAGGAAAATAGATTTTTGTGCAAGACACTATGCTGGCTTTATTAGATGGACCTTCTGCTGTTTACAATAAATAAAGCATATTAGGTTGTACTTTTCTCCTCCTTCTCCTCCTCCTCCTCCTCCTCCTTCTTTTCTTCTTCTTCTTCTTCTTCTTCTTCTTCTTCTTCTTCTTCTTCTTCTTCTTCTTCTTCTTCTTCTTCTTCTTCTTCTTCTTCT
>PVJN01048275.1:0-15668 GCA_004026805.1 Lasiurus borealis
GTTTTTCTTTTTTCTTTTTTTATAACCACGTGATTTTAGACATCTTGTATGGTATCTTTTTGTAGCCTGTTACTGTATTTTAAAGGCTTTATTTAATGGCCTCATTGACCAGTGGTTCTAGAATGGTCATCTTTTGACCCTGGCCAGGTAGCTCAGTTGGTTAGAATGTCATGTCAATCTGCCAAGGTTGTGGTTCAGTCAAGGCACATATAAGAATCAACCAATGAATGCATAAGTAAGTGAAACAATACAAACAATATTTCTCTTTCTCTTTCCTTCTTCGCTTCTCCCATTCCCTCTCTCACCTTTTCTCCCTCTCTCCCTTCTTCCCTTTTCAAAATCAATGAATAAAATGGTCATCTCTCAAAAGAGCTACTTTAAAAAAAACACGAAAATCCTGGATATTTCCAATAATCAGATTTCATTGAATGTTATTTTAAGTTTACATAAAATATATACATTTAATATAAGTATTTTTTCAATAGAATAGAATTTTAAAAAGGGATTGGAGGTAATACTATTGTGATTAGGAATTTAATGTCATTAAGGAGTATTTATATTATGCTCAATGTGGGTGATTATCCTATCACCTATGGAAGATGCTCACATATAGCATATTTGGGGGCTTGGTGCTTTATTTATAGTAACAATGTTTTAGAAATATGACACTATAAGGAAAATGTGTAGGAGGGCTGGGTTAATAACAGTTCTACTTACAAGTACAAAGGCCATTCATTGTGTGCAAAAGCTAGATGTGATCAGATCAACTCGGTGTTGAAGTTTTTTAGTTTTGTTTTCATGTCTTAGTATGCTAATGAGTTTTGTTCAAATTAATTTTTTTATATAATTGTGTATATAAAATATACTTTTATATAGTATGTAAATAGTTGATTCACTCACAAAATAAAAAAGGGTAGGAACAAAGGTGAATCCCAAAATTGGAATGAATATAAGCTGAAACAATTGGTATTAAGTATATATCAAATGGATAACAATAGCCACATGGGGAAAAAGTACCTAATTCAAGTAACTTTTACACTTTTAGTAGGATATATGATAGTAAGTAGAACTATTAAAAAATTTTGACTTGGGATTTGTAATTGGTAGTGGTATTGGTGTTAATTTTGAAGCTATTTTTTTAAATATATTTTTATTGATTTAAGAGAGGAAGGGCGGGAGAGACAGAAACATCAGTGATAAGAGAGAATCATTGATTAGTTGCCTCCTGCATATCACCCATTCGGGATCGATCCTACAACCCAGGCATATACTCTGACTAGGAATCAGAGATCAAACTGTGACTTCCTGGTTCACAGGTCTGCATTCAACCACTGAGCAACACCAGCCTGGCAATTTTGAAACCAATTTGTATGTATAATGGGGTAGGGAAAAATAGTAGTATATTGATGTTGGGAAATGGTGTGGAGAAGGGATATAAAAATATGGAATGGGGAAGGTATGGAAGAATCCTATGATGTTGAAGGTGAATTGGAGGTATGAGAATTAACTCATTTAAAAAAAAAAAATGCTTATTTCCTGACTGACAGGCCTAGAAGCAGTGATATCCATAGCAAAGAACATGTGTAAACCCTGTTTTTGGTTTCTAAATACCATTACCCACTAAAAGAAAGGGAAACAATGTTCTTTTTTAACAGAAAAATACCAGCTAATAAAAGTAATGAATGATAGTTAATAGAAAATCACCATTTAATAATCTGCTGTAATAATTAGCAGATGGGTAATTATCAGTGGATGCTAAAATCATTGAGTGAATGATATTGAAACAGGATATAAAAATGGCCTTAAGGTGTTCATCCCACAATTTACTTACTAATTCAAAGCGGGGGTGGGTGTTGTGCCTTTATAATGGAACTAGAGGCTCAGTGCATGGGATTCGTACTGGTGGGGGCGTGACCTGCGGAGATCTGCCTGCTGTAGGAGCACTGCTCCTAGTCAGCTGTGGGCCCACCCTCTGAGTGGCTGCTCCCTGGTCTGGCATCTTCCATGGAGCTGGAGCACTTGCCTCTCTAAGGGACCTGATTGGGGCCGGGCCCAAGGAAAATAGCACTTAGAGGCAGCAGAGTAGGCCTTATTCCCATGGCAGCCACATACTGCCTCCCAGCCTCCAGGGTGTTCAGGCATTTCGTCGCTGTGCTTTTATTATATATGATATTATATAGGATGATTTGATAGTCAGCATCTTAATCAAATCATCAAGTTTGACATTGCCATAGTTAATTAAGTGTCTCTTGATGTAATGATATAGGGGGAAGGAAAGGGGTTACAATTTTTTTAAACTCCTTTATTATTCTTTTAACTCCTTTCACTAAATCAGATATTTGATTAACATTGATATTATTATTATACCTACCTCCTACTTTACTGTGAAGTTTGAATGACTTAATATGTATGAAGCACTTGAACAAAATCTAACACATGGTGTCTACATAGTAAATATTGCTTTGCCATTCTTCATAGCCTACCCCTCTATCAAAGTATTTTGTGGTGATAAAATATATGTGCCTTGTAAAATTAAATTTCATTTAATTTTAATATTATTAGGGGTTAATGGTGTGATGTTCTTTGGGTATCACAAAGGCAGTGTTTTCCATGCTGGTAGGGTAATTTTTGTAGTGGCAGATTCTTTTTAGATTGTTTGATTTTCATATTGGTAGAATAATTTGTGAAGTGGTTTATTAGAGAACATATATTTTAAAGATCTGCCAGCCAGGATTGCTCAGTAGTTGAGCATCAACCTATGAACCAGGATGTCATAGTTCAGTTCCTTGTCAGGGCACATACCTCATTTGCAGGTTTGATCCCTGACCTGGTCTGGGTCCCTGCAGGAGTCAACCAATCAATGTGTCTCTCTCTGTTCTTCCCCCACTCCCTTCCACTCTCTAAAAATCAAAAATCTCTCTCTTGGGTGATGATTAACAAAACAAAATTAAAGTTAAGTGAGGAGAGGAACTATAGCATTGATTAAGGTGAAAATTAACTAAAATATAGTCTGTGTTGGCACAAATTAAGCCAGATTTTAAACTGTCTCTTGTTTTCAACTTGTTTTTTACATCCTCACCTGATAAAAAAAAAAGACAAAAATAGACATTATGTATAAAAACCTAAGTGACCATTCAGCCATTCAACTGGTAGCTGTGATGCGCACTGACCCCCAGGGGGCAGACACTTCAACTGGTAGCTTAGCTTGCTGTTGGGGTCTGGCCAATCAGGACTGGGCAAGATGGGCCAACATGTTCTGGACCCCTACCACAGTCTCTCCCCAACCCTGATCGTGCACCAGTGGGGTCCCTCAGCCTAGCCTGCACCCTCTCACAATTTGAGACCCCTCAGGGGATGTCAAAGAGCCAGTTTCAGCCCGATCACTGCAGGCCAGGCTAAGGGACCCCACCGGTGCACAAATCTGTGCACCAGACCTCTAATCAATACTAATAGGAGGGTAATATGCTAATTAGACTGGGAGAACTTCTGGACATTCTTCCAGACAAAGCCATGGTAGCGAGGCCAAGGCAGAGGCAGTTAGGGACCATCAGACTGGGAGAGGAGGGCATTTGGGGGTGATCAGGCTGACAGGAGGGCAATTGGAGGCATGTAGGCCAACATGGGAGGGGGCAGTTAGGGGTGAGCAGGCCAGTGGGAGGGGAGAATTGGGGGTGAGCAGGCTGGCAGGAGGGGGGACTTGGGAGTGATCAGGTAGGCAGGAGGGGTCAGTTGAGAGTGATCAGGCCAGCAGGGAGTGGGCACTTGAAGGCAAACAGGCCAGCAGGGCAGGCAGTTGAGGGCGATCAGGCCATGAAGAGGGGGACAGTTGCAGGCCGGCAGGGGAAGCAGTTGGGAGTGATCAGGTTGGTAGCGGAGAGGGTGCAGTAGGAGGTAATCAGGCCAGCGGGGAGGGCAGTTGGGGGTGAGAAGGCTGGTTGGGAGCAAGCAGGTTGGCAGGCAGAGTGATTAGAGGCGATCAGGCAGGTGAGCAATTAGGACCCAGTGGTCCCAGATTGCGAGAGGGATGTCCAACATTGGAGAGGGTGCAGACCCCCTCCCCTATCCCACCCTGTGCACGAATTTCATGCACTGGACTACTAGTATAATGATAAAGGGATACTACATCAAGGAAACATAAAACTTCTTAACATATATATGTACCAAATCAAGAAACACCAAAATATATAAAGCAACTACTCACAGAACTAAAGGAAGAAACAGATCAAAGCACAATCATGGTTGAGGATCTTAATACTCCGTTGACAGCTCTAGGTACTTCATCCAAACAGAAAATCAATCTGTGTGTGTGTGTGTGTGTGTGTGTGTGTGTGTGTGTGCGCGCGCGTTCGTGTGTGTGTGTGTGTGTGTGTGTGTGTGTGTGTGTGTGTATCCCTAATATGCAAATAGACTGAACAGCAGAACAACTGAACAATCAGTCACTATGACATGCACTGACCACCAGGGGCATGCACAGAACATTGTAGATATCGGTAGAAGGTGGGATGGTGGAGCAGTGAGAGTGGGTTCCAGACTAAGGTGGTTACTGAAAATTCTTTGTTCCTGTGGGCTGTGGTTGGCACTTGCACCTGCTACCAGGCCAACCCCTCTCACAGCTGCCAATACCAATGCCACCACTTGCAACTGCTGCTAGTGCCTAGCACCAGCCCCAATCACTCAGCACCATCAGTGGATGTGAGTGGCAGCTGCTGGACCCAATCATCTCTCAGGGCTTCTCCATCTCCCCCTGCTCCTGAGAGGCAATCAGGGCTGGCAGCTACTGCTTACACCCATTGCTGGCACCAGCCCCAATAATTCCACACAATCCACAGGTACAAATGGGGCTGGCGCCATCAGTGCATGGGAGCAGCAGCGGCTAGAGCCAGGGGTTGACAGAAGGAGCTGGGTGGGGGCGTGAAGGATGGACCGAGACCTGCTCCTGTGCCCACCTCAGCCTCATGGCCCACAGTTCCTTTCAAGGTGCACAAATTCGTGCACTGGGCCCCTAGTAAAGAAATATTAGCCTTAAATGACGCTTTAGGCCAAATGTATATAATTGATGTTTACAGAGCCTTTCATCCCAGAATATCAGCTTATACATTCTTCTCCAGTGCACATGAAACATTCTCACCCAAGGATTTATTTTCCTTTCTTTTTGTTTTAGAAAGAGAGGAAAGGGGAGAGCAGCATCTATCAGTGGCTTCCCATACTCACCCCAGGGACTGAACCCTCAACCTGGGCATGTGCCCTGACCAGGAATTGAACTGGTGACCTGTCATTGCAAGGGACAACACTCAACCAACTGAGCCACACCGGCCAGGGCACTAGTTTTTTTAAGCTAAAATAATTCTTACAAGTGACAATTAGGTCATTATTAACTTTAGTGATTTACTGACCCTTAGGAAAAATTAATTATCTCACAGTAAATCAAGAAGAAAAGCAACAATGGCATGCTGTTTAAGGATAATAATTCTTTTATGGGCAAGATAGAAAAATACTGGCTGAACAGACAGATGGATATATTTTATTTTAACTGGTTAAGTAGTCAGTTCATATTGCATGACGATTCTCTTATGTCTCCAGTATTTTGTACAGATTAATTTTTAATTGAATTTGATGAATATCTAGAAGGCATGCTTATAAACTTACAGTTAGCATAAAGCCAGAGGTTATTTCATGCATTAGAACTAACAGACTAAAGGGTTGTTAAAGATGTATTTTAGTAAAGTTTGAAAGAACAGAATTTATCAGACTGTTTTTTAAAAAAAGAAAAAAAAAAGATCAAGCTATATGATGCTTACTAGAGGCCCAGTGCATGGATTTGTGCACTGGTGGGGTCCCTCCGCCTGAACTATCAAGTGGTCTTGGACATCTCCTAAGAATCCTGGATTATAAGAGGGCATAAGCCAGGCCAAGGGACCCCACTGGCATACAATCAGAGCCAAGGAGGGCTCCAGGGCGTGTCCAGCCATCTCAGCCAATCCTAATTGGCCAAACCACATCAGGAAGCTAACCCACCGGTCAGTGCATCTGCCCCCTGGTGATCAGTGCACGTCATAGCGACTGGTCAAAAGGTCAGACACTTAGCATGTTAGGCTTTTATTATATAAGATTATATAGGATGAGAGATGCAATGAAAAGACAGAAATAGGCACAACATATCACAAAACATTGATAATAAAACTGTTAGGTAAGTGAACATCAGACAAAACAGCTTAAAGATGAGAAGTACTATCAGAGATAAAGAGTGATTATTCATAATGGCACAAACAGCAGGCAGTTCATCAGAAAGTTATAACCTAAATGTGTGTGTAACTTTTATAAAACTAGAATACCCAATTATTGCAGGAAATAGATTCTTTTCAAATAAAAAGAGATCAAATCCTGGGCCATAAAACAAGTATATTAAATTCAGAATGCTAGAAAGCATTCATGGTATCTTCTCAAGTCACCAAAAAATTAAATTTGGAATTAATAACGATAACTTGAAAATATCCAAATAATTGGAAATTGAGAAAACTTGTAAATCACTAATAAACAAAAAATCATATGGGAAATTAGCAAAATTTTTTTTTTAATTTAATGTTTATAAAATGAGACAACTCTTGTAGCAGTATGTTTACAGATACATCTCCTAGGACAAAGGAAACTAAGGAGAAGATAAACAAATGGGACTTGATCAAAATAAAAAGTTTCTTTTTCACAACAAAAGAAATAATCAACAAACTGAAAGAGAGCCCACTAGATGGGAGAGTATATTTGGCTATGATACATCTGATAAAGGGTTACTATCAAAAATATTAAGAAACTCATACAATCCAATTAAAAGACAATCCGATTAAAAATGGGCAAAGGACCTAAATAGACACTTCTCCAAGTGGACATAAAGATGGCCAAGAAACATGAAAAATTGCTCAGAGCCACTAATCATCAGAGAGATACAAATTAAACTGACAATGAAATATCACTTCACACCTGTCAGAATGGCTACCATCAAAACATGACAAGTGCTGGCAAGTATGTGGAGAAAAGTGAACCCTAGTACACTGATGGTAGAAATGCAGAAGGTGCAGCCATTATGGGAAACAGTATGAAATTTCCCCAAATTATTAAATATGAAACTGCCATTTGACCCAGTGATCTCACTTCTAGAAGTATATCCTAAGAAACCCAAAACACCAATCAGAAAGAAAGTATGCACCCCTATGTTCATAACAGCACAAATTACTATAGCTCAGGTCTGGAAACAGCCCAAGTGCCCATCATTTGGGGAGTAGGTAAAATAGTTGTGATACATTTATACCATGGAATACTATGTAGCAGTAAGAAAGATCTCTTACCCTTTGAGATAGCATGGAGGGACAAGGAGAGTATGATGATTAGCAAAAATAAGCCAATCAACCAAGACCAGTTTGGCTCAGTGAATAGAGCGACAGTCTGAGGACTGAAAGGTCCCAGGTTCGATTCTGGTCAAGGGCATTTATGGTTGCGGGCACATCCCCAGTAGGGGGAGTGCAGGAGTTGGCTGATCGATGTCTCTCTCATTGATGTTTCTAGCTCTCTATCCCTCTCCCTTCCTTTCTCTCTAAAAAATCAATAAAATAAAAAAATAAGCCAATCAGAAATCCAGATACCACATGATCACACTCATGTGGAATTTAATGAACAAAATAAACTGATGAACAAAATAGATCCAGAGGTCATACAAGCATAAAACAGACTCGGAATCTCAGAGGGAAGGCAGGGGAGGGAGAGTGGGTGGAAAATGACCAATCAAAGAACTTGTATGCATATATGTGGAACCCATGAACACAGACAAGAGTGGTGAAGCTCTGGAGTGGGTGGTGGTGGGTGGACTAGAAGGGTTAATGGGGGAGAGAGGGGAGGAGAGAACATATATAATATTTTCAACAGTGAAGATTTAAATACAGTTTATAAAATGCAGCACACCACAATTGCAGTTGAGCTTAAGCATTGCTGCTGAGGGAAAATCTCATCCCTTTAAGTACATATATTAGGAAACAAGAATGTTTTAAAATCAGTATTGTAAAGCTACCAGCTTAAGCTAGAAAAAAAGAAAATTTAGTCCAAAAGTAGCAAAAGGAAAAAAAAAATTTTTAAACAGAAAACAAAATAGTAGAAACAAGCCAAAATATATATAACATTAACAAAGCCAGGAGTTGGTTCTTTGAAATGTTCATAAAATTAGTAAGACCTTATGAAGACTGATCAAGACAGCCCTGACTGGTTTGGCTCAGTGTATAGAGCGTTGGCCTGCAGACTGAAGGGTCCCAGGTTCCATTCTAGTTAAGGGCATGTACCTTGGTTGCAGGCACATCCCCAGTAGGGGTGTGCAAGAGGCAGCTGATCAATGCTCTCTCATTGATGTTTCTAATTCTCTATCCGTCTTCTTTCCTCTCTGTAAAAAAGATCAATAAAATATTTTTTTTAAAAAAAAAGACTGATCAAGACAAAAAGGAGGACCCACATCACCAATATCAGTTGGTTTGAAGTGTTGTCTTGTACAACAAAATGTTGCAGGATCAATCCCTAGTGAATTGGGAGGCAACTGTTCAATGTTTCTCCCTCTCGCTCAAAAATCAATAAACATAAATTTGGGTGAGAAAAAAAAAATTTTTTTTTTTTTTTAACTGAAGCCCTGGCCTGAGTTGCTCAGTAGTTAAGAGTGTCAGCCTGCACACCAAAAGGTTTTGGGTTCAATTCCTGGTCAAGGTATGTTCCTGAGTTGCAGGTTTGCTCCCTCACACTTCCCCTCCTTTTCACTCAAAAACAGTGCAAAAAAATATCCTCAGGTGAGGATTAACAACAAAAAAAGAGTAGACATCGCTATCGATCCTAAAAGAATATGAAGATATTCTGAATAGTGGCAATAAATTTGACATCTTAGGTAAATTCCTTGGAAAATAAAATTTTCCTAATCTAACATAACAGGAAATAAAATCTCAAAGAAAAAATCTGTAAAAAAATTGTATCAGTGATTAAAAATCTCTCACAAAGAAAATTCTAGACTGTTTGCTTTACTGATAAATTCTATCACTTAAGGAAGAAATAATTTTTACCAGTCTTAACACAAATTCTTTGAGAGAATAAAGGAAGAGGAGTACTTCCTAACCAAATCACCGAGGCAACCTGATGATGTTATTGTAAGAAAAAAAATATTACAGCTCACCATCTCCCATGAACACACATGTAAAAGTTCTTAACACAATATTAGCAGTGGAGGCTAGCAATGCATAAAAATGAGAGTACATAATGACAAAGTCAGGTTTATCTCAGGAATGCAATGCTATAATTCAATACTAATTTATCAACTACTAAGAAATGGGAGGGAATCCTAAATTTGATCAGTGTAATGAAAAAGCTTACATAATGATGAAATAATGAATGCATTTCCCTTGGGGTAAGGAATAAAAAGCAAAGGGAAATTTGTATTTAATGTTTTAGAGGTCCTCAATTCAATAAAGCAAGGGAAAAAAATAAAAGATTTAAAGAAGGAAAAAGAAGAACTAAACATCTTTATTTGAAGGTGACATGATTGTGTACATAGAAAATGCAAAGGGCTCTGGTGTTTTTTCTCAGTGGGTTTTCTCAGCATCGGCTTGTGGACTCAACTGTCCCGGGTTCAATGGCACATGCCTGGGTCTTGGACTCGACCCCAATATCCCCACTAAGGGGCTTGCAGGAGGCAGCCAATCCATGATTCTCTTTCTTTCTCTCTGAAATAAATAAAAATATATTTAAAGAAAATGCAAAGGAATATTCAAACCACTAGAATGAATACGTGAAGTTAGCATAGTAAGGAGATAAGTGGTAAATATACATCAACTGTAAACCCATGGGCATGGACAATGGGTATTGAAGTCCAAGAGATGGGGAGGTGGTATCAGGTAGAGGGGGATAAATGAGAGACATCTGCAGTAGTGTCAAAATTTAAAAAAACATTTAATATATTTTATTGATTTTTTATAGAGAGGAAGGGAGAGAGATAGAAAGTCAGAAACATTGATGAGAGAGACATCGATCAGCCACCTCCTGCACACCCCACAGTGGAGATGTGCCCGCAAGCAAGGTACATTCCCTTGACTGGAATCGAACCCAGGACCTTTCAGTCCTCAAGCCGACGCTCTATCCACTGAGCCAAACCGGCTCGGCAAAATTAAAATTTTTAATAAGAATGTAAAATAATGCCCTGGCCAATGAACTCAATAGTTAAAACATCAGCCCTCCCACTAAAGTGTCATAGGTTTGATTCTAGTCAAGGGCAGATACCTGGATTTCAGGTTCAATCCTCAGCCCTAGTTGGGGTGGATACAGGAGACAACCAATCCATGTGTCTCTCACATCAGTGTCTCTCTCTCCCCCTTCCTCCTGACATACCACCCACTCACTTTTCACTCTCTCTAAAAATCAATGGAAAAAATATCCTCTGATGATTGTTAAATAAATAAATAAATAAAACGGACTGTATTTCTACTTGTATTCTGTGTATTCTAGTATAGACAGGTTGGCAAACTATGGCCTGTAAACCAAATTTAACCAGCTTCCTATTGGAACACAAAAACACTCATTTATTTACATGTAGTCTATGGCTGCTTTTACAATACAAGGACAGAGTTGAGTAGTTAAAACAGATCATATGGCCTGAAAAGCCTAAAATATATTAACTATCTGGCCAATTACAGATAAAGTTTGCTGACATCTGATTTAGAACAGATTACTTGGAAATAAAATGTTAACATGCAGCACAGCTTACAATAGCATCAGTAACATCAGGTGCAGTAATAACAAAAGATAATCTACAATAGTGGTTTTCAATGGAGGGGAATTTTACCTTCCATCCTCAGGAGACATTTAGTAATGTGTGGTCACATTCTTGATTGTCACAATTGGATGCTACCACTGGTACCTAGTGGGTAGAAGCCAGGGATACTGCTACACATCATACAATGCATAGATAGTCCCTCACAACAAACTATTATCTGACCCAAAGTGTCAGTAATCCTGAAGTTAAGAACACTGCTATACGTCGGTCTGAGGACTGAAGGGGATCCTAGGTTCAATTCCAGTCACGGCACATGCCCAGCCGGTTGTGGGCTTGATCCTCAGTAGGAGGTGTGCAGGAGGCAGCCAAACAATGATTCTCATCATTAATGTTCATATCTCTCTCTCCCTTCCTCTCTGAAATCAGTAAAAAATATTTTTTTTCATTGGCTTGTGGACCCAAAGGTCCCAGGTTTGATTCCAGTCAGAGGCACATGCCGGAGTTGCAGGCTCAATCCTCAGTAAGAGGTGTGCAGGAGGCAGCTGATGAATGATTCTTTTTCATCATTGATATTTCTATCTCTCTCCCTCTCCCTGCCTCTCTGAAATCAATAAAATATGTGTATATATATTTAAGTACACTACATTGAAAACCACAAAACATTGCTGAGAGAAATTAAAAATCTAAATCAATGGAGAGTTAATCCATGCTTATGGCTTGACTCACTATTTTTAGAATGACTTTTTCCCCAAAATTGATTTACAGATTGAACATTACTCTGATCAAAATCTAATCAGACATTTTAAAAATGGCAATTGACATGCTGAGTCTAATATTTATATGGAAGTACAAAACCTAGATTAACAAAAACAGTCTTGAAAAAAAAAAGCTTTAGGTTGTTACTCAATTTCAAGATTTACTATAAAGTTAGACTAATCAGAACAGTGAATCGTTGGCATAAACACATCAGGAAATGAAGAATAAAGAAATAGACTCTATACAAAACAAAATAGACTCACTTAAATCCTGATTTAAAATAAAGATGGCTAGTAAGGCTGACCATCATCCCATTCATCAGAAGGTTGCTGTTTCGAATACAGGTCAAGACATGCCTGCTTTGCCAGTGGATCCCCCAGTAAGGGATATGCAGGAGGCAGCTGATGGATGTTTCTCTCTCCCTGTCTCTCTCTAAAAATCAGTAAAAATATTAAAAAGTAAAATAAAGATGCCAGTGCAGTACAATGGAAAGGAGAATATCTTTTTTTTTTTTAATTTGAAAAAAAAGATCAATTTGTACTGCTTATTTATGCATTCATTGGTGGTTTCTGGTATGTGCCCACTCTGGAGATCAAACCTGAATTTGGTTCACAGCCCTTAGTTTGCCAACCTGTCTGTACTAGAATCAGCCTGCAGACACATGCTGGAGGCAACCAATGCGTCTTTCTCACATGGATGTTTCTGTCTCTTCCTCTTCCACTCTCCAAAATTCAATGGAAAAATATCCTCCAGTGAGGATTAACAACAATAGATGGATGGATACATTTTGTGCAGTAGACTGCTGAAAAGGAAAGTGATGAGAGAAGAGGTAGACAGATGAGGAGAAGGCCATATAAACTGAGGTGTGTAGGTAATTTGAACTTTTATCTTTGAGCAGTGAAAAACCATCATATTGTAGTAATGTGATTATATCATAAAATATTATTCTGATTACCATCTTTAGATTGGATTTAGGGATGGGAGAAGGACTATAGAAATATTTCTATTTGGTTGTACATGCTTCCTAGAGAAAACCTATATAAATTAAATAGTAAGAAGAGAGCACAGCATATGAAAATTTAATGATTACTCTGGCCAGTGTGGCTCGGTTGGATGTCATCCTGTGCACTAAGAGGTTGCCACTTCTGTTCCTGGTCAGAGCACATGCCTGGATTTGGGGTTCAATCCCCAGGGGGGAGACATGTAGAAGGCAACTAATTTATGTTCCACTCTCAAATCAATGTCTCTCTCCCTCCTTCTCTCTTAAAAAAAAAAATCAATAAAAATATTTTTTAGAAAGAAAAGTTGAATGATCCATGAGTACTGTAGAAACTTAAAGAAGAAAGAAGATTGACATAAACTAGTATAGGAAAGAATTGGGTCCTTTCTAGGGATTTATTACTTCCACAAATGGCTTGGTGCATGAAATTCCTGCACATTAAAAGATTAATTAGAGGAAATATTTTAATATTGCTATTTGCCCTTTCCCTATAATAGAAGTGTCAGAGATGAAAGAAGATTAGTAAAATATATATCAAAATCTTCCTCCTCTCAGAGGCTGGGGCATACCACTGGACCCAGAGTCAAGTCCCTGCCCACCTGCAGCACCTCAAAATCAAACGAGACCCAGCTGGCCCCCCACTTGTCAAGCCCACTGGGCGGGAGGAACAGCCTCAGGTCCCCCAGTGTACCCTCAGGTCCCTCAGCCCTGTGCAAAGGCAGGGAGCACAGCCTGAAATCCCTTGGCCCGGCACCAGAGCTGGGGACACAGCCTGAGGTCCCTTGGCCTGGTGCCACAGCAGGGGGCGCAGCCTAAGGTACCCAGGTGAGGGCCTTGAGCTCCCCCATCAAACCCCACCAGGCAGGGCCCAGCCTGAGGTCCTCCGTCGGGTGGGGACGTGGCCTCAGGTCCCCTGGCCCAGTGCCAGGGTTGGGGGTGCGGCCTGAGGTCCCCCGTCAAGTCCTACTGGGCAGGAGGCATGGCTTGAGGTCCCCTGTCAAGCCCCACCAGGCGGAGAGTACAGCCTCAGGTCCCTGCTGATTACTCGTTAAGGTTCATTTTGGGAACTCAACCTCCACTGTGGGCGCTACCAGCTCTGTGATGGTGTGGCAGTCAATTTGCATATTCCCTCTTTATTAGATAGGATTACCAAAGCTCTGTGGTTGCTTTAGGCAGATTGCAGCCCCCCACAGTGCCATCCCGAGTAGAAGCATTGAAATGGACTGATGTCCATTGTTGCCTCAGAAATGCTGGGAAAGCACATCATAGACCTATCTGCTGATTTGGCTATTTGTGCAGATACTTGGAATTAAAATAATTGAACCTTAATATTGGTATAGAGTGTACCATTTCTGCTACTTCTTTTATCTCATATGGGTCCCTGCTGTACCATCCACATAACTGCTTATGACAGTATTACACGTTACAATAATTGCTGGATTATATATATATATATATATATATATATATATAGAATGCTTTTTTCCTGTGTAGTATTGTCAAAGATTTCTCAAACTAATTTTTGTTACACTTTCATTAATTTCCAGCATTATCAATAATGTGTAAGGGATACAAGAGGGTGATGAAAATTATCACTAAAATGGAACATTACTTTATATAACTTAAAGGTTTAAATTTTTATAAAAAATTTTTTGTCATTACAATAATCTCTTTAAGCTGGGAGCTCCTTGACGTCCTTTGGAACAGAAACATCCAGCAGCGGTACCCTGTCCCAAAGTAGTGCAGTTGGTTCTGCCTTTACACAGGACACAAGATCTGTAAAACCACAGTTATCTCAAGGTAAGCTGTTTTTTTCTTCCAGATATTTCCATTCTAAACTTCTATACTGATTTTATCTTTCTCTGAAAGTAAGAACTTTTGCAATTTGCAGTGACCGTATAATTTTTATTTGGTTCTTTGAAATTTTTTCTCCTAATTGCTATTGCAGTAAGTATATTATTGAATGATTTCTACTAT
This sequence comes from Lasiurus borealis, assembly GCA_004026805.1. NCBI lineage: Eukaryota > Metazoa > Chordata > Mammalia > Chiroptera > Vespertilionidae > Lasiurus > Lasiurus borealis. Next base: position 14,514 of record PVJN01048275.1, read on the forward strand.
TTAGCCTTTTCCAGTCTTAGATCATAAAACTGAAGTAGTGACCTTTCTATAAGTTTGACAATTTTTTGCAAAGCAACTATATAAATTATATGATTATACTTAAATATATCAAATTAATCCTAGAATCACCACTGAAAATCAATTCTCCTTGATTACTTTAAAATAACAGCTGAAAAAAACTATTCATTATGCTCTTGCATCTTTCTTAGCATTCTCACAGGATCTAGAGCAATGATCAATGGGTATACTGCAAGAATTTTGAAATCATATAATACTTGATTATTTAGTCAGGTGCACAAGCCTATTTTCCCTTAAATTGTCAAATGAAAAAATATATATATGACAACAGCCAACACAATAATAGCCATCTGGTATGAATGAATGAAAATCATATAGTACCTGGATGTTTGGTTTTTTTGTGTTTTCTTTTTTTCTCATGTCAGCAAAGTATACATTTATTTTTGGTGTGTCACAGAATTTTGGTAATTAATTTATATGTATCATGGGATGAAAAAGGTTGAAAGTTGCTGATATAGAGTAATGGTTCTCAGTGTAGACAACCCACAATCAAATCATCTTAAGTGCTTAAAAATGTAGATCCTGAGAACTACTACATCAAAATCCTTCTAGAGTCAGCATTTAATAAGCTTCTTAAACTATCCTGTTCTTTTCCTTTTTGAAATTATATTTTTCCCTCACCCAGGCTTATTATAGCCTTCAGTGGTCCCAAGATTCCATATCTATTTTTATTTGTTGCCAAAGTGAATGTTATTGGCTCATTGCTTTATATAGATGTTTAATTTTAAATAAAACAATGTGAAGTTGTTGCAGAAAGATGCCATTATCACAGGACAATATTTTAAAAATCTATTGAGAATAAAATCAAGTTAATGCTAAACATAATCTTTCTTACTGTGGATATTTTGAAACTAATGACCCAGAGCATGAAATTTGTGCACATTAAAAGGGGATTAATTAGAGGAAAAATTTAATATTGCCATTTGCCCTTTCTCTGAAATAGAAGTATCAGAAATAAAATAAAATTAGTAAAATGTATATGAAATCCTTCCTCCTGTCAGAGTTTGAGGCTCACCACAGGATCCAGAGTCAAGTCTCCACTCTCCCACATGCAACTCAAAATTGCATGAGACCTAG
>PVJN01048276.1:0-14559 GCA_004026805.1 Lasiurus borealis
CGTTTTCATGGTACTCTTTCCCAGTTCCACGAACATTTTCTCACACTCTGTATTGTTTCCTACAAACCCACAAACTTCCTGCTCGCTGTTCTTGCATTGAAGACTCCCCACTCTGTCTCTCCTTGGGTGGGGCATCTTGTTTGGGACTTCAAACCTTCAGGTCCAAAATGAAACCTCTCTTCTCCCCGCTGGATCTTGCAGCCCCACCCATGGTGCATCTCCTGTGAATTCCCCCATGAGTCAGCCAGTCCCAGTTTTGGAAATGATGGAGTCACTCTCAACTCGACATCATTCTTCCTCTCACCTATTTCATTGGTCTCCTGACCCATGAGTTCTCCTAATCACGACTGGAACCCACATTTCCTTCTTTAGGTCTCCTCCACCCTCAATTCAGGCAGTATCTTGTCCAAGAAGTATAAAGAATGTCTCACTCATCCTTGTACCCCAGACGCTGTGCACATAGCAGGTCATCAGGAAATGTTTTTTATTAATGAACTGAAACATAATAAAATTGGACTTTTTCTGAAGTGAAAAATTAGCAAGAGTGTGTCCTCAGGGTTGAACTCAATAAATCTGATTCCTACAACATTCTATGCTTCTACTCAAAAGATACTAAATGCTTGAGGTAGTGACTTACTCCCTGTAGCTAGGTAGATTTTGATTACAACATACCTAATCTTTATTCGCCCATTTTACCGGAGTATGGGAAAAGAGAATTTCCATAATGTCATTTTCCTCTCACTGCTAGCATTCTCTTTCTGTGTATTTCCCGTTAATGTATCCAGTGCTTGTTTATCAGCACGGTTGCAATCATAGTAAAAGAACTCCACCCAAATTAATTTTCTTAAAGTTATATTATAGCTTATGTATTCCACATAGCTAAAAACATGGCACAATTCTTTCATGCAATAACCATATGTTTCACCTTTGTAAGCAGTGTGTTTTCCATTTCTCATAGATCATTATAGGATTTATTTTCTGGTTGTTGTTTTTTTTACTGGGTTTAGGACTCTATGAAAAACTTTCAGGTCAATAACTTTCCAAATACAGGCTGCAATAATATTTTTACATTCTTCAATGGAATCCCCAAGCGGTAGGGGAGTCTGGAGGCTCCACCCTGGCTGGTGGGCTGCGCTGAGTGTGAGGATTGTGGCATAGGGAAGGAAGGTGACTCCAAGTTTACTAGCACCCAGGCTCCATCCCCTCTGAGTCTCTCTCTCGAACAACCTCCCACCACTTTTCCTGCTAAGGGCTCTTGCAGTGCTTGGAGACCAGGACAGGGGCTGTGGGGAGGGCCAGGAGGTCAGGTACCAGTTCTCAGGTAATGGAGCCGCATAGGGTCTGTGGGTGGTTCAGAGAGTGTCAGGGGTTTAGCTGTGTCTTTGGGTGTGTGTCTATTTTTCTGACTGTAGGTTACACATATGTGTGATTTGTCTATATGTATTATAATTATCTAAGGTCTTTGGGGATGAGTATCTGTGGGAGCATAAGCATGTGTGGGTGTCCTGGGAGGGGGTGTGGAAACTTGTGCGTGTGTGTGTGTGTGTGTGTGTGTGTGTGTGAGAGAGAGAGAGAGAGAGAGAGAGAGAGAGAGAGAGAGAGAGAGACTCTGAAAGTGTTTCTGGGTTAGGGTGTGCCCGTTGGTGTGTACTCATGTATCCACATATGTCTATATCTGAGTGTGTGGGTGCATCTCGGTGAGTGTCTCTGCAGGCCCTTTCGTTCCAACCCCTTCCTGGGCCTCCCAGGCCACAGGCCCCGCCCACAACCTGTGGGTCTCCTGTCTGCTGCTTTGGGGCCGGTTCCTGGCCTCCTGCAGCTGCACCCGGGATGCCCAGATCTGGCCGCCTCTCATCTGCTTAGATTGCCCTAGGAGCCAGGGCGGGGGGAGGGAGGAACAGGAGGAGAAGGGGAGCTCTCTTGGGGAAGGACTACCCAGAGCCCGGCTTTGAGCTCAGGCCAGCTCTGGCTCTGTGGCCCAGAGCAGGGAATGAACTTAGTTCTCCCCTCCCTTCGCATAAACATGGGTGCGATCAGAGTTGAAGATGGTGGGCAAACACTCGGAAGACTGTCATGGTCCCATCCACCTCTTTCCTGAGCGGTGGGGACCCCAGCTGACTTCTCTGAAGTCACCCACAAGCTGTTACTGACACAGAGATGACCATACGCAGGATGAGACACCCAGCCCCACCTCGGGGAGCTTCTATTCCTGCAGACACCGGAGAGCCACGGCATGCCAACCTGTGAAAACAGCCTGAGGCTCGGGATCTCAGGGGACCTCCCAGTCACTTCGTGAACAGAGCTGACTCTGCCAGGCGCCGTGATGCCAGACTTCCCTGCATGTCTGGACCCTGGAAGGTTCCCTGCTGAGAGAGACCAGTCTGAGCCCGTGGGTGGGTCTCAGGTCCCAGCCCTGAAGACCGGAGGCCCTGAGGCCATCTCGGCTTGCAGGACCCTGGGGAGCTCTGCAGCCCGAGGCTGGCTCCACTGCTGTGGAGACCTGGCCTGGAAGCCAGGGAGCTGACCGTCCCTGAAGACACTCAGGCAGGGGCTGGGCATCCCTGCCCCTCCCCCAAGTCCTAAATATGAAGGTGCCCAGCACTACCCTCTTCTCTGCGGACGGCAGTTCTCAATCCTAAACCCCAGAGGCGATGGAAGCCACACCTGGTTTAGACTGCGGTGCGGTGACTCCACAGGCACCCTCAGACCTGAGAGAAGCAGCCCCCGGCCAGAGCCACTTGAAAAGCATCTGGTCCCACCCCCTCATTTCAGTGATGAGGAAGCCGAGCCCCATAAGGGAAGTGACTCTCCCCAGAGCAGGCTGGTGGCCAGGCTGCAGGAGCAGTGACATCGCGCAGCGTGCTCAGCTACGCAGGTCCACCACCAGGTAACAGCCCCTGGGCCGCTCGGAAAGACGAGCACAGAGCCACCGACTGACCTTGCTTTCGTGGACTGCAGGTGGCTTTCCTGATGTCAGCGGGAGGCCCCCATGGTCTGGGCTCTGTCCACACCTGCCCTGGCTCAGCAGGAAGTACAGGCGACAGAGGCAGGGCAGCTCCGTGACAGCAGCAGCTGAGGCCAAGGGCTGGCTTCCCCCATCAGCAGTGACATTTTTTATGAACCTTCAACTTCCTCCTGGTTTGGCTCAGGATGGCAGTATCAGGCTGGGGGCCGGAAGTCTCAGGGCTGGCAGCCCAGGAGCCCTCCCCAGGGGAGTCGGCTTATGTGCCACACCCTCTGCCCACCTGCCTGCTCAGGGCATCTGGCTGGGAAAGCACCAAGAGCCCGAGAGTACACAGTCAGGACTCTGCAGCCCCTGAGCGGGTGCTGCACAGGCCAGGAAGCCGAGGCCAGCCTCTTGCCAGCGGTGTTACTTCCCTGGCCTCCATGTACCTCTCTGGGGAATGGGAGCAATAGAAGTGGCTTCCTCAGGGGGCTCTTGAGAGCAGTGAGTGATGCAAGTGCTTGCCCCTCAGGAAACACCCAGGAAGCTTTGCTTTATGTGTTACAACTGGGTTATTTTTGAACCCTAACTGTCTTTTGGAGCAGCTGGGGTTGGGGTGGAGGGATACAGCAACGTGGGGAAGTCTGGGGGTTCTAGATTCTTTCTTGAGAGTGGAGGCGGAGAATGGGAGTCAGGAAATGTCCGCAGGACTGGCCTGGGCTCGGCTTTGTGCTGCCCGAGGCCATGGGGTGAGGGACAAGGGGTGCAGAGAGCTGCCCAGAGCTCGGTGCTCTCTGGTTCAGACCAGTCGTCCCAGCTCCAAAGGGAACACCTGTCACTCGGAACCCACAGACCCGGTCATTCGCTCCTTCCCCTTCATTTTGCTAGAACTTCCAGGGGCCTGTTTTGGGGAGGCAGGGTGCTAACAGGACGAAGGGGACATGGCCCTGTCCTGGGGTGGCTAGGACACTCTCCATGGCACACAGGTGACTGAAAGGCCCTTACTCAGGCAGAGCAAGGAAATCACGTCAGATGACACAGGTGGACCACGCAGTTGGACATTTGGAGGGAGGGATGGAGTTCTTGGGGGCGGAGGGGAGGTTCTGAGGGAGAGGAGGAGGTGTGAAGTGGAGCCAGGAGGAAGTGGGGACTGGGAGGGAGCTCCTGGTATGCCAGTGATGCTGGAGGGGGGCCACAGTGAGGGCAAAATGAAGGAGAGACTCTGACTGTGAGTTCCAGCGAGGCCCTTCACTGCTGCTTGACCTTGGTAGACTCTTTACTTCACTGTCTTTATCTATAAAGTGGGCGTAACTATAACACTGTCCCAGGAATGTACCGAGTTTCCCTGTAGAGCACTTAACACAGGACTGGTCACATCTCAAGCCCAGAGCTGGCTGGCACCTCCACTTCTGGAGCTCCCACATCAAGCCACCAAGCTCAGGGGTACAGCTCCAGCAAAGCTCTGGACTCAGGAACATTCTGTCTCCATGCTCTGTCCCCTCTGTGTCTTGTTCCTTCTGGCTTCGAGTCCCTCAGACACCCAGCTCAGGGGTAGACCGGTGAATTGGTGTATGCTGTTAGTCCCAGATACTAATAACTGCGTCCAAGTAAATATCTGTGTTCTAACTGTGGCATTCGACACTGTGCCCCCGGGGAGGCTGGGATTGCAGGCCCGGAACCTGGATGGGATGACAGCTATCCAGAGAGCATCCTCCTCCAACTACATCCGCTGGGCTGAACCAACTCTGCTCAGCCAGCGTGGCCCTCCCATCTCTGGTGTTCCCGCTTAGCCTGCACACCCCCTAAGGTTGCACTCTTCCTCTGGCTGTTCTTTTCTGGAAAGTCTAGTCTGCCTGCCAATGCAGGGCAGGTTGGCTTGGCCTGAGGCATGCGGCTGGGTTTTGGTACCCCAGCTGCGCAGGCACGGACTCAGGCCTGTCCCCCAACTGAGATGGGCAGGTAAGGGCACCTGGGGACACAAGCAGCAGCAGGAATCACAGCCGGCGCGGGGCGGACTTGGCAGTAAGAGAGCCAGCTCGGTGAGGCCACAGGCTCTGGGTTCACAGGGATGGATAGTGCTGCTTGGATAAGAGAACCCAGACGGAGGCCCCCAGCCAGAGAGAGCCAGGCGCAAAGCCAGGCCTCTGGATGCCCAGCCCAGTCCCTTTCCACACTCGGGATGCTTTCTTTCCTCTTCACTAAACATTAATTTATCGACAGAAGATTCCAAGTCGGGGTTTTGTGTTTTGTTTTTTTTAATATATTTTATTGACTTTTACAGAGCGGAAGGGAGAGGGATAGAAAGTCAGAAACATCGATGAGAGAGAGACATGGATCAGCCGCCTCCTGCATGCCCCACACCGGAGATGTGCCCGCAAGCAAGGTATATGCCCCCGACCGGAATCGAACCTGGAACCTTTCAGTCCACAGGCTGATGCTCTATCCACTGAGCCAAACCGGTCTCGGCATTTTGTGGGGTTTTTTTGAAAAATTGTTTAAGCGTGCATACCTCCGGTGACAGAGAGCTCACCGCATGGCAAACACTGGTAGCTAGATCTGCTTCCTGTGGCACATGGAACCCATCCTTTTATGGCCCCATGGATCAGACAGTGTGCATGTCTTGAGCACTGGAGAATGCTAATACCGTATTTTCTGGCATATAAGACGACCCCCAACTTTTCCAGTTAAAATATAGAGTTTGGGATGTATCTATCCTATAATATGACACCCGGCATATAAGATGACCCCCAACTTTTGAGAAGATTTTCCTGGGTTAAAAAGTTGTCTTATACGCTGGAAAATATGGTATGTCTATTCTCAGAGATTATGAGCAACTCCAGTCCTTTCTCTGTAATCTCCTGTGGTGGGCTTCCCAGCCCCTCTTCACGTGGCCCCTCCAGACAGGCAGCCTGTGGTGCCTGGGTGATCAGAGCAGTTTCAAGGGCCACGGTCACTCCGTGTTCCTCACACATCGCCTGGGTTCACCTCCTTTCTCACCATCTTTCCTGTTTCCAAGGATACGTAGGAATCCCCATGTTCCTTTAAACAGGGACTGCACCAGTGTTTTGCGTGTATTTGTTCCTTTCCAATATGTCAGTAACTTCTGCTTTTCTCTCTGATTCACACAGAGTTCAGGAGACGACTTTAGAGAATGCATAAAAGTACCTTTTACTTATTATTCGTTGTTTCCTTGGTGGTCTGAGAAGAAAAAGGTAAAATTGCCATGGCTTTGGAGTGCTTGGCTGGGCCCAGGAATGGGATAGATTTGGTGGGAAACCCTTGTCTTCTCTCAAAGTATTCCCTTGATTTACGATTTAGTCCTTATGGATCAGCTAGTTGTACCTTATTAGTGATTGGGCTGTTCAGAGCTCCAAATTTCTCTGTCTAGTTGATCAATGATATTCCCAGAGGGGAGCAGTAAGGCCTCTACCTGCAATTGTACCTCCATTTTGACCTCTTTTTTCATTTCTGACATGTCCTCATTATGTACTTCTTTGCTATGCTCATTGGAACATAAATCGAGTGTTTTATGTTTAATTATTGTAACTTTTACCTTTGTGGGGTCTCTGTGGTATTGTCTTAATTCCTTTTACTAAAAAGAATCACCTGGGTCTAGTCCCTTATTTTCTAGTATCTGTATACCTGTAAAACCATCGATTATCCTATCATTTTCCTCTCTCCAGATCTTTTGGTTTCCTCTGTGTTTCATATCCACAAAATTAGGTTAGGTTTTGATTTTTTAAGTGGATGCCCCTTTTTGTAGGGAGTAATATAATTGTTTGGAGCATTATTTATATTATAACTAAAGGTCCAGTGCAATAATTTTGTGCACCAGAGTGGGGGGTGTCCCTCAGCCTGTTCTGCACCCTCTCCAATCTGGGACCCCTCTAGGGATGTCCGACTGCTGGTTTAGGCCCGATCCCACAGTCCTGAATTATGAGAGGGATGTCTAACTGCCCTCCCCTGCCAGCCCGATGGCTCCCCTGCTGGCCTGATCACCCACAACTGCCCTCTCCTGCTGGCCATCTTGTGGTGCCATCTTGTGGTGGTCATCTTGTGATGACTTGAGGGTGGCCATCTTGTGGTGGCCATCTTGTGATGACATGAAGTGCTTCACACAGAGGCACGAGAACGACCTAGGCTTTTATTAGTATAAGATTGTTATATTTGTGTAAACTCCCACAGGGTTGCCCCTCTGTTTTCTATATTGAGTGCATTTTTTCATTCCAGTTTCTATTGTGAATTTTCCTTGTGTCCCTTTAAAAATATACAAGATAATATTACTGAAATGTCCAATATAGAAAACATTTAACTTTTAACTTCTACATTTGTTTCCATGAATAGCTCTCTAAACACTGGGAGAATTACATTTAAATATTGTTCCTTCCCTTCACCCAGTCTTCATTGTTAACCTGGCATTTTTCGTCTCATATACTGTTCTTTACTCTTTATGTTAGGTACAATTTTTATGATGTAATAGCTGAAATGCTGGCAGGTGAAACATTTTTATCAATAATCAGTTTCTTGATGCTTTTCTCATCTCGTAAGAGGCACGTGTTTTCAATTGCCTGTCCCTTGTAATTCTCTGTCACTCATGCTTTGTTCTCAGATGCTGTGTGTTGAAATGTTCATCTTTGATCTGCCAAGATTCTGCCTTGTCAGCTGAGCACTAGTTAGTTCAACCCATTTCTTTAAATTTTGTGTAACCTCCCTCCCACCCCTACCTCAAACACACACCAAGACTTTTCTTCTTTTACAGGAAATCAAAGCTATTATTTTTCTTCTTTTTCTCCAACATTTAATACATTAAAATTTTTAAAAATTGTTTTCATATTATCATTAATTAATTAAAAATACACACACAGGCCATATGTGCCTCAGTGGTTGAGTGTAGACGTGGAGGTTGAAATTCGATCCCCAGTAGAGGGTGTGCAGGAGGCAGCCAATCAATTCTCTCTTACCATTTATGTTTCTATCTCCCTCTCTCTTTTCCTCTCTGAAATCAATAAAAATATATTTAACCACCCCCACATAAACGAAAGATAAGAGATAAAGGTAAAAGATTTAATAATCACCCACCATCTATGAGAATGTAACCTATGTTTAACATATGGAAATTTTTTTTCTAGGGTTTTCCCCACCTAAGCATGGGTGTTTTATTTATTTATTTATTTAAAATCATAGTTGAAATCATTTTCTGAATGTACAATTCTGCAGCTTGTGGAGTTTGTACTTAACATAATCAGTATGAACATAACACAGACAGAAAATGTTTCTATTGATTAGATTTACCAAAGTGAAAATGAGCTGTTGTTAGTATTTAAATATGTGTGTGTGTGTTTTGCTACCAGAAAAATGTTACAATGAACGTATTTCTGCACCCAATTTTTCCTGCTTTTGCATAACTTATACTTAAGGTAAAATTTCAGAATCAATGGATGAAAGATAAATATTATTTCTATGGCTCATAATATAAGTCATCAAACCCCAAATATATATTAATTTGTATACTCACCAGCATATCCGTCACTGTCTCATGGAATCCTCACCAGCTTCTTTAAATTCGATAAACAAAAAATTTTATCTCTTTTTAAATCCTTTTCTGAGAACTGTCTATTTTTGCCCTTTATCTGTTGATCTATTGAGGATGTTGATATTACACATTTTTATATTCTTCACAGAGAAAGAACATCATTCATCTAACATTTTATTGCATTTTCTTTCCTCCAGCATATTACTTAATGCTAAAATGTTTTAACAACAAAAATTTTTTTTAAATTTTATGCAAACTTGTGTCTGGTTTTTTAATTCTTCTGCTTTTTAATCATTCTAAGGTGACAAAGAGCTTGCTTCCATAAGTTGTCCATTAAATTTTCATCTACTTTTTCTATGGCTTGATTTTTAAAATGTAATTAGCTCATTAATGAATTGGGTATTTCTTTGGCTATACATTGTGAATTGGAGATCTAAGCTGGTTTTTACAGATATTGACCAAACCCTTCGTTTCTATTATTTATTTCATTGTCTTAGTACATCTTTGGAACTTCAGGGTATAGGCAAGTGTCTTATTGGCAATTTCAGCAAAAAACGACTGTTTTTGTTTGTTTGTTTGTTTTAACCATTAAATGCAAAGTTGGCCAATGGTGTGACTATGTTTCTCTTTATCATGTGTAAGAAGTATCCTTTTATCCTTTCATTTAAACGATTTTTGTGTAAAAACTACCGATAAAGCAGAGGGTTTTTCATTTTTGCTTTAATGATGTAATACACAATGTTAATACAATGTTAAGAGATTTCCTAACATTGAAACGGATTTGGTCATTTGAACAATAGCTTTTCTCTTTTGTGCTACATCGGTCAAGTTTTGATATTCGGGTAAGTTGGTTTCATAACACAAATTCATTTATGTTATCTTATGTTCTGAAATTATTTTTAGAGTATGGGAATTTTATCTGTTTCTTGACATTTTAAATGAGCTAGAGCCTGGGTAAGAGTAATTCTTTGATAACATTCTCAGTTTCTTTTCATGGTTGTTGGTCTAATCAATCAATACTTCTCTGTCCACTCTTGCATCAATCGAAGTAGATTATGTTTTGCCTCCAAATCATCAAGTGCATTAGGTTTTTTAATGGATTAGCACTCACATGATAAGGTCATTATTTCTGTTTTTTTCTCTTCCTCAGCAGTGGTTCTCAACCTTTCTAATGCGTGGCCCTTTAATACAGTTCCTCATGTTGTGGTAACCCCCAACCATAAAATTTTGTTGTTGTTGCTACTTCATGACTGTAATTTTGCTACTGATATGAATTATAATGTAAATATCTGTGTTTTCCCATGGTTTTAGGCTCCACAGCAGCGACCCACAGTTGAGAACCGCTAGCAGGGTCGCTAAGACCATTAGAAAACACAGATATTGACATTACCATTCATAACAGTAGCAAAATTACAGTTATGAAGTAGCAACGAAAATAATTTTATGGTTGGGGGTCACCACAACATGAGGAACTGTATTAAAGGGTCGCGGCATGAGGAAGGTTGAGAACCATTGTAACACTTCCTCTTTCATTTCTAGTTATGATCATTTGAGTCTTTTTTTCTGTATCATAGTTGTTGGAGATTATGATTTGTTTTATTTTCTCCCCTCCCCCAGAAACCAGCTATTACATTTGTGAATTCTGGTATTTTCCTCCTTTTAAAATTCATTTATTTCAGTTTTAATCTTTGTAATTTTATTTCTGATTTCTCTACCACTTTCTTTTTCTTTTTCTTCCAAAATGCTAAATGTTCAAGCTGAGTGTTTATTTATTTAATTTCCTTTTGTTAAAAAAAAAAGACTAAAGCTGTTGCATGGGATTGGGAGCAGGTGGGTGGCTGCTCTGAGTATGGCTGGCGAGGCGATGGCAGCGCCGCAGGGAAGGGGGACGGTGGGGGCGGAGGGAGGGAAGCGGGGAGACCTTGAGGTCTGGGTCCGAGGGCCTGACTGGCTGCCCTGCCAGGTGCCGAAGTTAGGGTTCTCCTGCCTGCAGCTGTCGGAGCTGCGGAACTGCACCCTAATGTGCAAGCGCTGGCACCGCTGCCTGCACAGCAATGAGAGCAGCGAGGTCTTGCAGAACTACAAGGCCAAGGTTATGATATAACCAATTCCAAGAGCTTTTGCTGAGAGTTTTGTTTATAACTTCTGTTTGGTCTTATTAGTAACCATTTGTTTTGTAACGAAGTTTTGAAGGTGCCGAATGGAAAACAAAAGCATAGTTATTGCATATCGAACCTAGAATCAAATGTGCCTAAATATTTAACGACAAGCGATTCTTACCTAAAAGATTTAAGTTCTCTAATATCCCATTTGCAAAATTTATAAGATGGAGGTTCATATTTAGCACAAGCATTGGGGAATGAACAGCCTTCATTTATAACCTGATAAAATGAATTTGTTACTGGAAACCAACAGTACAGAATATTAAAACAAACTGCTACAATGTTCAAGGAAATGGGATCTCTTTTTCACTGCTGCCGAGAGCATTTAGGTAGAAGATAGTTGCCCTTAAAGATTGACTAGAAATTATCTTACCCAATGGTTCTCAATCTTAGCTGTACTTTGCAGTCATGTGTGTTTTAAAAAAATATTGATACTTGGGTCCCATACCCTAAGATTTTGACGTTGGTCTGGGATGTGACACGATCATAAGGATTCTTTAAGACTTTCCAGATAATTTCCAATGTGTTGCCAAGGTTGAGCTCAAAATTCACCTTAAGTTTTCTCCTCTAAAAAAAGAACAAGTCCTTGATCCCTCCCTTCACTACCTCACAAGAACGCTGAGGGTAGAGAAAATATTGCAAAAGCACTTGATAAGAAGTGCTCTTTTTAAAAAAAATAAATCTTTATTGTTCAAATTATTACAATTGTTCCTCTTTTTTTCCCCCCATAGTTCCCCTCCATATGGCTCCCACTCCACCCTCTGCCCTTATCTCCCCCACATTGTACTCATCCATAGGTGTATGATTTTTGTCCAGTCTCTCTCTGCACCATTTTTACTTCTTTCCCCTGAGAATTGTCAGTCCACTCCCTTTCTATGCCCCTCATTCTATTATATTCACCAGTTTCTTCTGTTCATCATATTTTCAACTTATTTGGTTTTTAGATTTACTTGTTGATAGATATGTATTTATTGTTCATAATTTTTACTGTTTTCTTCTTCTTCCTCTTCTTAAAGAATACCTTTCAGCATTTCATGTAATACTGGTTTGGTGCTGATGAACTCCTTTCGCTTTTTCTTATTTGTGAAGCTCTTTATCTGCCCTTCAATTCTGAATGATAGCTTTGCTGGGTAGAGTAATCTTAGTTGTAGGTTCTTGCTATTCATCACTTTGAATATTTCTTGCCACTCCCATCTGGCCTGCATAGTTCCTGTTGAGAAGTCAGCTGACAATCATATGGGTGCTCCCTTGTAGATAATTAACTGTTTTTCTCTTGCTGCTTTCAATATTCTCTCTTTGTCTTTTGCTCTTGGTATTTTAATTATGATGTGTCTTGGTGTAGTCCTCTTTGGATTCCTTTTGTTTGGAATTCTGTGTGCTTCCTGGACTTGTAAGTCTATTTCTTTCATCAGGTGGGAAAGTTTTCTGTCATTATTTCTTCAAATAGGTTTTCAGTATCTTGCTCTCTCTCTTCTTCTGTTTATTCAATAGTTGGTTTAAAACCAAATCTAAAATCTACTAATTAAATTGTATTCATTATACTACTTATATAATTCTATATCCTAATTTATATTTGCCTACTTGATGTGTTCAAACTGATGGTATGTTAAAGTTTGCCACTACAATGTATCTTTACCAATGTCTCTTTGAATTCTAGTTAGTGATCTACTTTTTTTTTTCAAATAATACTTAGAATTTACTTTGTGCTTTTAAAAAGTTATCTTTATTGTTAAAAGTATTACCGATATCCTCTTTGTCCCCTCATTGACCCTCTCCACCCCACTTCTGCTCCCTCCCCAGGCCTTCACCGCACTATGGACTGTCTATGGGTTATGCATATATGCATATAAGTCTTTTGATTAATCTCTCCTTATCCCTACACACCCCCTCCCCCTTTTGCCAGTCCAGAGAGTGCTTTCTCTGGCTTCAAAGATGATCATTTGAAGAGTTCCCATTTGAAGTCTGTCAGTAATTTTAATGTGACCTGTAGGATGGCCCTACTGGAGAATACTGACAGCCAAATCTTGTCTATTTTCTACACATACACCTGGTGCAGTCAAGTCACATAAGCCCTGTGCAGTCATGCCCGCAGACTTGGTCTTCTTGACCCTGGGACCAGTTCTAGTCGTTCACCTGTCTCAAGGCCTTTCTTTGCCCTGCAGAGACCTCAGGCCCTTAATTCATTTCCCTCTTCCATATTTCTCCATTTTTGTCTAGTTTTCTCCATGGGATAGCAAGAAGTTACAGCAGCTCCAGACCTTACATCTTCCCAACTTCAAATCCTACTGAAAGAGCCTAACTCCCTGCCTAGAAACCCAAGCAAGAGTGTCACTGCTTTTCATCACCTCTGCGTGAGTCAGGTGTCCATCCCTGATCCAATGACCCAGTCACCGAGTTCAGAGGAGTGTGATGCACTGATTGTGACCAGCCCTACAGTCATGCAGGGTGAACTCTGTCAAACCTTCGGGAATGTGGGTGTGAAAGAGAAGAGGGAAAGAGGAGCTCAAGTCAGCTCTGTCTTGTGTTTTCATATTTTCCATTATGTTAAATTAGAGGCCCAGTGCACGGATTCGTACACCAGTGGGGTCCCTTGGCCTGGCCTGCAGGGATCGGGCTGAAATCGACTCTCTGACATTCTCCAAAGGGTCCCGGACTGCAAGAGGTCAGTTCTCAGATGATGCACCTGAGAATCAGGCTCCCTCCTCTCTGGTTCCTGGTGCATCACCTGAGAACCACAGCTGCTAAATCACTGCAGCTCTGCAGCTCCTGCGTTGAGCATCTGCCCCCTGTTGGTCAGTGCACATCAGAGCTACCGGTCAGATGGTCATTTAGACTTTTATATATATATAAATTCTCTCTTTGCTTAAACCGGTTTGGGTCAAGGTTTGGGTCATTACTCCTTTCAACAGAAGGAGTTTTGATTGGAAAAAAAAAGACAAATGTTCATGCATAATTTTATTTTTGTAAAAGAAAAAGGCACTCACAAGTGGTATGTGAGCGTGTGTGAAAAGAGAGAGTCTGGAATGATATACATGAAATAGCAACAGTTACATCTAGGCAGCAGAATTAGAGATAATTTTTATTCCTTGTGTTTTCTAATGGTTATTCAATGAGCATTCAATTGCTGGGTGATAAAGGGGAAGTGTTTATCATTCTTAACAAAGTCATATGAATCCATCACTTCTAGAGATCGAGAGGAACTTCATCTAATCTATTGTTGATATTGTAGAGAACATGAGCCAGCCAAGTGAAAGCAAGAACTGCTCCTTGCATGACGTGGATGAGCTGATGAGAACCGTGCAGCTGGTAGTGCACATCCCCACCTTCCTCCTGGGTCTACTTCTCAACGTGCTGGCCATCCGACGCTTCCGCACCTTCCTGAAGAAGAGGTGGCCGGAGTATGCTGCCACCTCCATCTACATGATCAACTTGGCGGTTTTTGACCTCCTGCTGGTGCTCTCGCTCCCATTCAAGGTTGCCCTGGGCCACGTGAAGGATCCCTTACAATCTCTCTGTACATTTGTGGAGTGCCTCTACTTTATCAGCATGTATGGCAGTGTCTTCACAATCTGCTTCATCAGCCTCGACAGATTCTTGGCCATCCGGTACCCGATCCTGGTCAGCCACTGCCGGTCCCCTAGGAAGATTTTTGGGATCTGCTTCACCATCTGGGTCCTGGTGTGGGTTGGGAGTATCCCCATCTACAACTTCCATGAGAAAGTGGAAAAAGGGTACACATGCTTCCACAATATGTCTGATGACACCTGGAGTGCCAAGGTCTTCTTCCCCCTCGAAGTGTTTGGCTTCCTTCTTCCCATGGGCATCATGGGTTTTTGCTCCTTCAGGAGTATTCACATTCTGGTTGGCCGTCTGGGCCACAGCCAAGACTGGGATCAGCAGAGGGCCTGCATCTGGACTAT
>PVJN01048277.1:0-15667 GCA_004026805.1 Lasiurus borealis
CCTGGTCATAGGCAGATGACTTGTGAGGGCATGAGGGTCAATTTGCATATTACCTCTTTATTATATAGGATTTTATAAATGGGAAGACAGACTTAAAGACATTAATCAACCTTTCAAAAATTTCACAGAACACAAACTCAGGTATCTGACACCAAAGACCATGCTAATTATGCTTTGTCACCAACAAACTTATTCACCAAGTTTTTGCATGATTTTTAAAATATCTTTTTGCAATAAAAGGGAAATTGTTTAACCTGGTTAATGGAACTTCATGCTTCCTTCCAAAAACACAATAATTGAGTTTATTCTCTTTATCATTTCAAGAAAGTGTTGCTTCTCATTGCTATTTCTGTAGAAGATTTTATTAGAAATGCTCATCAGCACAATAAAGCATTAAAAATATATCTTTCTGCTTTTCTTAAGTTTCTAAATTTTCTAAAAGTAATATATTTCTAATTAAAAACATACACACAAAATGCTTTAATTTTTTTAAAGAAGGAACAACTATCTAAACACAAATAAAATGTTTTGCTTTCTTATAATAGAGGGTTAGAGTAACAGCAGAGCCTCAAAGAAGGGCTAGTGGAAGAGAACTGACAACTGAGTGGAGTTAGAATTCTCAAGTTTCCTCATTCACCTTTCAACAAAGTCCCATCACCAGAAACTTGTGAGTCAGGAGTAACTTAACCTTTGAGGGGTTATGACTCCTTCAGAGAATCTGTTGACAGCCACCACCTAAATTGGCTTGGACCCTCTTCCCAAGCCAATGCAAGAAGCATGTGCATGTACACACACACATGCACGCACACACACACACACACACACACACACACACACACATTCTATACACATTTGCAGAAGGTTGATAGATTCAACCACACCTATGGCTGTGTCCCAGGTAAATGGCCCTTGGTATAAGGTAAGAGCATAAGAAGTCAACTTTTGTCTGATTTGTTGAAGCTCAGCTCTACCTCTGGCATTATCATCTACACGATAATCTATAGATTGAAGATTTTGCCAAGACGCCTCACAATCATTAGGAATGTGCTCCGAGGTCTTTGTTGGTGGAAAGACAAATTTCAGCAATTTTATCAAACATTCTTGACTGATTCCCTGACAAGGGTCTGAGGATAACTCAGAGGAAAACTCACAGGCCTAAATGGACATGAACTTATGAGGAGAGTCATGAAAACAATACAAGGGGAACTCCCAGAGGTGTATTACTTTATAGTCAGAAAACATTTCATACCCTTGATCTCAGTTGATCCCACCCCCAAAGCTCTACACAGAGGGTCAGAATCCTTCTTTACATATAACTCAGGTCTCTACTCTCAACTGCATCTTCAAGAGCTGATTATATTTTGGTCAAGCCTCAAGTTTAATGCAAGGTTAACCCCTTCATTATTCCAGTGAGAATCCAATTGATTTAGCTAAGCAGGTCATTTTTTAAAAAAATTATTGAAGATTCATGAAGCCCTTGGAAGAGCCATCTCATATAATACACAGCTTCACAAAATCCCAATTAGACCTCTCCTGATTCTCTCCTCCCACTCCACACCCCTATAATTCTCCTTCTTCTCTTTCTAACAGAGTAGCTTCCTTCTTTTATATAAATCAAGGGCTTTTTAAAGTGTCTTATCAACAAAGCTGATGCTTCATACATTTGTGGGGGACTTTTAAAATTTGTTTTGTTTTGTTTACTTTGCCACCCAATATCCACTTCCCTTTCTTCTAATAGCCCTCATTTTTCTTCAGGGAGCTATTCCTCCCCCAACTCCCAGTTCATGTGTGGTCCCAGAAGAGTTGATACCATGATCATATGACTCACGCCAAGCCAATCAGAGCCTCACATTCCCTTGGTCACGATGATTGGTTTGGGGACAGATGAATGACGCCTCAGATGCAAAGAAGCCCATTAGACTTTCAGCTGAGGCATCTAAGAGAGATGAAGTTGAAAGGATGTAAAATCTAGAGCTGCCCTGACCAGTTTGGCTCAGTGGCTAGAGTGTCGGCCTACAGACTGACGGGTCCCAGGTTCCATTCTGGTCAAAGGCATGTGGCACATCCCCAGAGGCAGCTGTTTGATGTTTCTCTCTCATCGATGTTTCTAACTCTCTATTCCTCTCCCTTCCCCTCTGTAAAAAATCAATAAAATATATAACTTTTAAAAATCTAGAGCTGCTGTTACCATCTTGCAATACATGAAGCCTGAGACAAAGCTACACATTAACGATAGCTGAAAGATGGTAATGAAACAAGCCCTGATGGTATAATCTATGCCAGAAGTCAGCAATTCTGAAGCCAATGGTATGAATGGTGGCCACAAAGATAATGTAGCTTACCATCCTATTCCTCGGGACATGTAAATGTTACCATATATGGCAAAAAGGAGAAAATTATCTTTCATGGGGGAGG
Organism: Lasiurus borealis; assembly: GCA_004026805.1. Lineage (NCBI taxonomy): Eukaryota > Metazoa > Chordata > Mammalia > Chiroptera > Vespertilionidae > Lasiurus > Lasiurus borealis. The sequence continues at coordinate 2,416 of PVJN01048277.1, forward strand.
ATGAGGAGGGGGGGAATGTGATTAAGTTAAGAATCTTGCAAGGCAAAGCTTATCCTGGATTATCCAGTTCTAAATGTAACCACATGCATCCCTACCAGATAGAGGGAGATTAGATGTAGACAGAAGAGAAAACACAGATATACAGAGGAGAGGCTGATATGAAGATGCAGGCAGAGATTGGTGTGACATGGCCATACTCGCACTGCGATTGTGGTTCCAACTCTAGTTCCAAGGAATGCCAAGGAATACCAGGTAGCCACCAGAGCTCGAGGAAGCAAATGCCCCAAAACCTCTGGAAGCCAGCACCTTGACTTCAGACTTCAGGCCTCCAGAACTGAGACAAAAAAATTCACGAAGGTTGTAGCAATTAGAAAGCGAGCACATTAACCCTATCCCCAACTTTTCATTTACTGAGCCAATAAACGCTCCTGTTTCCTGAGGCTATCTTAAGTTGATCTTTTTGTCACTCACAAAAGAAAGACATTTAAATGACACAGCTGTCCTAGTCTTAAAAGTGAATTCTCAGACAGCCCATCCCGACAATAATTTTTTTTTCCCATCTCATTACATACAAATGAGAAAACTTTTCAAAGAGATAAAATTGTTTTCTCAAGGTAATATCACAAGTACATCCAACACAACATGCACAAGCATAAAACTTGTAAACTCGCCTGAAACCTGGTTCTTCTGACTCCATGTGTCATGTTCGGCAGGGTGCATTTTCTTCACACAGAGTGAGCATAGGGATGACCACATTTGTGGGTCCAAATGATTCCGACAACAGCTTTATCACCAGTGTTTTTACCTTAAACTGCTAGTGTGCCAACTCTTACCACAATACCAGCCAAAAAGTGAAATGCAGACCATTTGAAGAGTTGAAGTCCACCTTTTCCGTTATGGCCTCATAACTCCAGACTTGGAATAAAGCCAAACCCCTAGAACCTTTCTCATTTGAAATACATCACCTTACACCTTTTTTCAGTGACCTTCACTTTATTGTGTTTTAAGGTCATGTCCTTGACTTTTATGAATAAATATCTATTACTGCTTTCACCACAAAAAATATTGATAGGGTCATTATGTTCGATCCATTTGAGTATTCCCTTTGTAATTCTCATTTGACGAATGTGTTATAGTAAGTACTAGAAAAGTCTTTTATTCCTTCCTTGAAGAATTGGTATGCCCCACCATTCTGAGGATGAAATGTATGTCCCGGATGGTATTTTCTTTTTTGCTTTGGCTTCCAGAAAGCTCACAAAGTTCACGTCCCCTTCCCTTATCTCCCCGCCCCCTGCCAGCACCTATGTTAATCCTTATAGTAAGTATGCATATTTATATTCTTTTCCTGAAATATGTTTAGAGTGGGATTCTAAATGGAGTATGTGATAGTTAATATTATGTGTCAACTAGACTGGGCTGTGAGATGCCCAGATATTTGGTTAAATGCTATTTCTGGGTGAGTCTGGGAGGGTGTTTCTGGATGAAATTAGCATTTGAATTGGTAAACTGAGTATTGCAGATTGCTCTCCCCAGTATGGGTGGGCCTCATTCAAACCATTCAAGGCCTGAATAGAAAGGCGGAGTAAGAATTCTCCCCAAAACCAGTTTGGCTCAGTGTATAGAGCATCGGCCTTTGGACTGAAGGGTCCCAGGTTTGATTCCAGTCAAGGGCATGTACCTTGGTTGCAGGCACATCCCCAGTAGGGGGTGTAGAGGAGGCAGCTGATCCATGTTTCTAACTATCTCCCTTCCTTCCTGTAAAATATGAACAAAATATATGAAAGAAAGAATTCTCTCTCTGCCTCACTGGCTTCAGAACTAGGACATCAGTTTTCTCCTGCCCTCAGTCCTCCTGGGTCTAGAGTGCTCAGCCTCCATTATCACATGAGCCAATTCCTAAAACAAATCATACACACACACACACACACACACACACACACACAGGGTAGGACAAAAGTAGCTTTAACATTGCATATGAAAAATAATACAATAATTAATAAATAATAATACAAAAATAAACTCTGTTTTGAATACTCACAACTATAAACCTACTTTAGTCCCATCCTGTGTAGATATGTAATATGTGTGTGTGTGTGTGTGTGTGTGTGTGTGTGTGAGTGTGTGTGTATAACTTCTATTTTATATATACACTAGAGGCCCGGTGCATGAATTTGTGCACCTTGAAAGGGACTGTGGGCTGTGAGGCAGCAGTGGGCACAGGGGTGGGTCTCGGCCCATCCTTCACACCTCTGCCCTGCCTCTCCCGCCATGGCCCCTGGCTCCCTATCTGCTGGCAGCCCTGCTCCGCCACCGCCGCTCCCACATGCTGACAGCGCAGGCCCTGCTTGCACCTGCTGACAGTGGGAGGGATTGGGATCGGCACCAGCAGGGCATGCAAGCAAAGCTGGTGCCCTCAGCAAGGTTCGAGCAGCAGCTGCTGCCCCAATCACCCCTCAGGAGGAGGGGAGGTGGAGAAGCCCTCAGGGGCGATCAGGGCCAGCAGCCGCTGCTCACACTCACTGATGGCGCTGAGCCATCGGGACTGGTGCTGGGCACCAGCAGATGCCAGCGGAGCCAGCACTGGCAGTGGGTGCAAGCGGCAGCTCCATTGCAGCAGCAACTGCAAGTGGGGCCATCGCCAGAGGAGATGTAAGAGGCAGCTGCCGACCCCGATCGCCCCTCAGGAGTAGAGGGCAGCGGAGAAGCCCTGAGGGGTGATCGGGCTGGCAGCCACCACTTGCACCAGATGACAGAGCCAAACAATTGGGGCCAGTGCCAGGCACGGGCAGCAGGTGTGAGTGGGGCTGGTGCCAACAGCAGGTGCGAGTACCAGACGAGACCACAGCACAGGAGCAAAGGATTTTCATTAACCACCAGAGGCTTGCCCCAATGACAGCAACCAGTGCCCTGCCTTGGTCTGGTGCCCCCACTCACCTGCTCCACCATCCCTCTGAGGCCAATGCCTACCATGGCCCATATGCCCCTGGTGGTCAGCACATGTCATAGCAACCAGTTGTTCAGTTGTTCTGCCATTCAATCTATTTGCATATTAGAGTTTTACATATATACTGGAGGCCCGGTGCACAAAATTCAGCCCAGCCTGCACCCTCTCCAATCTAAGACCCCTTCAGGGATATCCGACTACCCGGTAGGCACAATCCAGGTAGGATCGGGCCTAAACAGACAGTCGGACATCCCTCTCACAATCCAGGACTGCTGGCTCCCAACTGCTCACCTGCCTGCCTTTCTGATTGCCCCTAACTGCCCTCCCCTGCAGGCCTGGTCCCCCTCAACTGCTCTCTCCTGCAGGCTTGGGTCACCCCGAACTGCCCTTTCCACAGGCCCAGTCACCCCCAATTTCCCTCCTCTGACAGCCTGGTCACTCCTAACTGCCCTCCCCTGCAGGCTTGATTGCCCCCAACTGCCCTCCTTTGCAGGTCTAGTCCCTTCCAACTGCCCTCCTTTCCTGGCCATCTTGTGGTGGCCATCTTGTGTCCACATGGGGGCAGGATCTTTGACCAAATGGGGGCAGCCATCTTGTGTGTTGGAGTGATGGCCAATATGCATATCACTCTTTTATTAGATGGGATAGAAGTCTGGTGCATGGGTGGGAGCCAGCTGGTTTGCCCTGAAGGGTGTCTCAGATCAGGGTGGGGGGTTCTCTTGAGGCGTGGGGATGGCCTGGTTGAGGGGCCTTTGGTGGTTTGCAGGCCGGCCACATCCCCGGGTGACCCAAGCAGAGGCCCTTTTATCTGGGATTTATTTATCTTCTACAACTGAAACTTTGTAGCCTGAAGCAGAGCCAAGCCTTCTGCTTTCTCCATGGCAGCAGCCATTTCTGTTGGGATTTATTTATCTTCTATAATTGAAACTTTGTAGCCTTGAGTAAAGGCCTAGGCTGACCAGGGCTGCGGAAAGCCTGGCTTTTTCCATCACTGGGGAAACCCAAGCCTCTCTCCTGCTTGCTCCATGGGATTGATTTTCATACTCATTCCTGATTGGCTTGTGGGCATGGCTTGTAGGTGTGGCAGAGTGATGGTTAATTTGCATATTACTCTTTTATTAGATAGGACAGATCCTATTTATATACACATCTATTTTTTTACATATCTCCATATCCTATTTATATGCACATCTATTTTATTTACATATCCTATTTACATATATACATCTTCTATTATATGTCAGGGTATAAAGGATAAATCAAATAAGATAAAAATTACCTGAAGAAATACCTTGCATTGTCTTAATGTACAGTATGTAATAAAGTACATATGCAAAATATAATTTTAAAATATACAGTGGTACCTCGAGATACAAGTGCCCTAACATACGAGATTTTTGAGATATGAGCCATTGAGCGAGTGATTTTTGCTTTGAAATACGAGCAACATTTGAGATAGGAGTAATCGCATAGATCAGCCGGCTGTAAACGTCCCACCAGTTTACCGCCACTTGAGCGTCTCATAGTTTCCCACGCCTCAAGGTTACGGGATGAATTAAATTCGAGGTACCACTGTAGTTAGTATTTTATGCATATCCTTAAATTTCTGTATATATATTTATATTCACTTCCATATACCATATATGTGTGTAGTATGTAAACTGATCATATCTCTGCTGCACCCACAAGCCATACCCACCAGCCAATCAGAGCTAGTATGCAAATTAACCCAACCAAGATGGCTATGGCCACAAAGAGAGCAGAAGGGAGGCTTGAGTTGCCCCTGGCCAAGCTTTCTGCAAACCCTAGCCGTCCCAGGCCTCTAGCTTAAGGCAACAAAGTTTTATCTCAAGTAGAACAACCATTAATATGAGTTTCACACATACTTGTGTGACACTCTCCGGTTCCACAAAGGAGCTCACCTATGAAGCCAAGTATAGTCTATTTTCAAGGGCCTTCATTGCTCATTCCTCCAGGGTTGCACTCGTCTAAATGACACCTTACTAAGAATCAGTAAAGCTCTTGGGGACTTGAGGTATTCCCGTGTCTTAGTGAGTCGGTGAATGAAAACTGGGTGACCTCAGGGCCCACTTGCCACAAACCAGAGGCCTTTGCTAGTGGTAGGCAGACATTGACCTTAAACTCGCCACCCTCTCCCCATTTATTTCTCTCCCTCCTCCCTTTCAGATTATTTCCCCCTTTCTCTTCCCTTATTGTTTCTCCTCCTACACCCCCATCAGCTTTACAGTTGCCCTTCCAAAACCACAGTTAGGCATGACATCCAGTTGGCTGGCTGACCATTATCGTGCCGTGCTCACCCCCAGAATGGAGAGCTCCCTTCCGAGGCTATAATCCAGCACAAGCAGCTTAGCCTCAAACATTAAGTCCTCCCATGAAAACACTGCAAAATTATACGCAAAATAATAATTTTTACCAGCTCTCCCCAAAGCCAGCCTCTGGCCTGTGCACCCAGCCTCTATTCTTGATACAATGCTTGGGTCCAGCTCAGCCAAGGAACCACTGCTTTCAGCCAATCAGTCCAGAGATAGAATGACATTTGTAAACAAAACCAATATTGGCAAATGAGTCTTCATTGTTAAAATAACTTCTGCCAGAAATCACAGGCCCAGCTCATCAAGCAGAGGGTTTAAGAAAGCACTTCCTATATAACAGCGTGAAGCCATCTGTTCTAAAGCAAATCATTTCAATCACCACTTAATGTTCAGAGTCAATTACATAAACTGTGGATTAAGATAGGAAAAAAAGTGGCAGCCAACAAATAATTTTCACAATAGAACTGAGATGAATCGGAGCATTTAATTCAACATGTATCCTAATCAACTGTGAAAAATGATGCGGCCTCATACATTTATCTTAGCCATAATAAAGAATATTCTCTTGTGCTGCTGGAAGAATTTGGTGTGCCAAACAGCCAAGTAACTCTCTCTTTGGCTGCACTGGGTAGTCAGAAGCAAGATGGTATCTTTGTCTCCCCAGCTGGCACAAATTAGGAGGTCCATAAAAGAGCGAGGGCACTGGGCAAGCACAGGCTCATAGTAAACCTGGTGGCACTGTTCTCCAGCATCCAATCTCCCCCACCCTCACCCTCACCCCCCACCCCCAGCCCCCGAGGCTAGACTTCTTCCCAGGCATCTTGGGCCTCTCCTTAGGCCTGTGCTTCCTGACACCGGTTGTGGAGAGGGTTTGTGCTTCTACCTGTTGAGGTTCTTGAGCCTTGTATAAATTAGGGGGTGTTCCTTAGCATGCGGGGAGACAATTATGCAAGTGCGTGTATCACTCAGTTGTGATACCCTATCACAATCTCCAGATTGTGGCTTTGGGTACAGTGGTACCTGAAGATACGAGTTTAATTCGTTCCGTAATCTTGAGGCGTGGGAAACTATGAGACGCTCGAGTCGAGGTAAACTGGTGGGTCATGTGCAACCAGCCGATCCACGCGATTACTCCTACTTCAAATGTTGCTCGTATTTCAAAGCAAAAAATCGCTCGCTCGATGGCTCTATCCCAAAAATCTCGTATGTTAGGGCACTCGTATCTCGAGGTACCACTGTACATGTTTTTAAAAAATTTAAAATGGAACTTGCATTTGACCCAGTAATCCCACTTCTAAGAATGTATCCCAAGAAAACGGCAACACCACTCAGAAAGGATATATGCACTCCTATGTTCATAGAAGCACAATTTATAATAGCTAAGATTTGGAAATAGCAGATGAATGGGTTAGAAAACTGTGGTACATCTATGCTGTTGTGAAAAATAAGGAATTCTTGCATTTGCAACAGCATGGATGGAACTGGAGAGCATTATGCTAAGTGAAATAAGCCAGTAAGAGAAAGACAAATATCACATGATCTCACTCATTTATAGAATATAATGAACTTCATAAACTGATGAACAAAAATAAATACATAGACAAAGAAGATGGGAAACTTCAGTACAAAGGCAGGGGAAGGTTAGAGGGTGGAGTAGTGATCAACCAAAGGACTTGTATTGCATGATACTAGGCGGGTGAGGGCATGTGCCGGGGAGTGGGGGAGGTCAATGGGGGGAAAGGTGACATATGTACTACTATTTGTAATACTTTAAACAATAAAATAAATAAATAAATATTCAATAAATAAATATTCAATAATTGTAGATGTAGCAATTATATTAAGTATTTTAATACAAATATAAAAAGTACTTAAATACAAATATGAAAGCATTATGTTATGTCTCTCCTAATTATGAGATGTGTGCTCCACTCAAGCTTAGTTTAAGAACCTGTCTACCCTGAGGACACACAGCACTCATAGTCTGACGTCTCACTCAGCCAAGATAGCCTCATAGGTTAATGAGCTTTTAGTAGACATGTAAAGAAGTGACCATCTCAGGCTAGGTTTAAACAACAGGAAAAGTATAAAGATATCTTGTATTCCAAATGAGCAACACAAGAACACAGTCATGAACAAAATAATAGAGGAAATAAAGAGAAAATTCTCTCTCAGAGTGGCTAGAAAATTAGTATAGCAGATATTTGTAAAATCTGCATAAAAGATAAATATGCTTATATCTGAAAACTTATTTTCTTCGAAACATATATTTTCACCCTACTAATAATGGTTGCTGCTGACTAGAAGATAGTTTTTTACATCTTTAAAACTTTTTCAAGTTTTAAATAATGCACCTATAGTGTTTTCCTAACCATATGGACTATTAAAATTCCACAGTGAAGATCCTTATGTTTAAAAACAATTGACATATTAGGAATAAAATACAACATCTACAACAGAAAAATAAACAAGGGGAAAGTGAGCATGTGACCATTTTTCCAGCATCTCTGAAGAGCTTCTAAACAGAGCGTAATATTGCAGAGGTGAGTCGTGGGTGGAGACAGTATAAGAATGTTCAATGGAGGATCCAGAGCACTGGGAGATTGAGTCTGGGTGGGGAACATGGGACCTCACCACTGCTCCAGGCCTTTCCTCCAGCCTGTATCTAAGGGTGCTGGGATGGAGCTGATCAGGGAAAGGGATTCTCCGTTGTTTAACAAGAACACAAGAACTCCCTAAGGAGGCCACTTCTGCCATAAGAAGAATGCTAGGGTAGAAATAGAAATTAGAACAACAATGAAATGCCATTTTCCCCACCCCATCAGACTGGCAAAATGTTTGATGTTTGAAAATAATGAAGAAAAAATAAAATAATGGGTGTTAGTAAGGATTTAAGGAAATAGGTTTTCTTGTACAGTGCTGCCAGGAGTATAAATTACCCATTTGAGAGGTTACTTTGGATTACTGTACTTTTAATCCGTTAACTATTCACACATATACACACCGCTCAACCATGTCAAGTACAGGGTTGGTTATTGCAAGAGTCATATAAACAATATTTTTACTCAACCTGCGGTATCACAAAACCACAAAGATAAAGATCATGGAAATTACATTGTACACAACTGATAACCGGCCAGAATGAGGGAAGCCCAAGGAATTACATAAGAGAACTTTAGCTTAGTTGCCTTTTTAGAACAGGAGTCGGGTGGAGGAGGGAAGCCAACCAACCAATTTTGTTATATCCAGAGTCATAATATTATAGTATCTACCCCAGAGAAACACTCACGTCTAAGTACAAGATTGCCCATTGGAGCACCATTTGCAATAGGATGGAAACCACATGCAAGTCCATCAGGAGACGAGTGTTTACATTATAATGGCTTCATACCACGAAGCAGTAAAAGAATGAGGCTGCTGTATGCGCCCAGACATGGGAATACCTCCAAGGTATGTTATTAAATACAAATTCTAAAAACAAGCTGTAGGATGATAAACGTAACTGATACCACTCACATAAAAATTAAATATATGGCCCTAGCCAGTTGCTCAGTGGTTAGAGTACTGGCCTTCGGACCGAATGGTCTCAGGTTCAATTCCTGGTCAAGGGCATGTACGTCGTTTACAGGTTTGATCCCCAGCCCCTATGGGGGCTTTTTCGGGAGGCAACCAATCAATGACTATTTCTCTTTCTCCCTTCCTCCCTCCCTTGCACTCTCTAAAAATCAATGAAAAAAAAAATATCTCAATAAATGTACATAATTTTTAGAGTTATTTTTAAAAGTGCAGGTGCCACTTAACAATAGAGATACAGTCTGACAAAATGCATCACTAAGCAAATCCTTTATTGTGCAATCAGGGAGTGTACTTATACAAACCTCTGTGGTATAAAGCCTACTATACACCTAGGCTACATAGTATAGCCTGCTGCTCTTAAACTGCAAGCCTGTACAGCACATTACAAAACAACACAAGGGTAAGTCAAGTACAAGAGAAGTGATGCAATCAAGAAACATGAGCCGAAACCGGTTTGGCTCAGTGGAGAGTATCAGCCTGCGGACTGAAAGGTCCCAGGTTTGATTCCAGTTAAGGGCATGTACCTTGGTTGCGGGCACATCCCCAGTCAGCTGATCAATGTTTCCAACTCTCTATCCCTCTCCCTTCCTCTCTATAAAAAAAAAATCAATAAAATATATATATTTTTAAAAAGAAACACGATAAACACAAGATGGAGCATACTTATAGGTAGGAAAAGTACAGTCTAAAATAACTATAGAATGCATAGCCAATACATAAACCAGCCATTTATTATCATTATCAAGTATGCTGTAGTGTATATAGTTGTGTGGGTATATCTTCATATGCCTGGCAGCACAGAATGTTTACCCCAGCACCACCTCAAACACATGAGTAATGCGTTGCTTTATGACATTACGACTTCACACCATGACTACAACCTCACTAGATGATAGGAGTTTTTCAGCTCCATTGTAATGTTACCGGACCACACTCATCTATGCAGCCTATCATTGACCAACACCTCATTATACCGTGCATGTCTGTGTGCACTGCAATAATTGCTGTTACATCTGAGGCAGGGAACGGGGGAAAGGGGACCAAATGAGCCTTTAACTTAATTTGTGATGTTCAATTTTTAGAATTTACAATGAAAATGCGTTTGTGGACAGCAGGTCCTCACATGACGTCATTTCATTCAATGTGTTCCATTATAACAGTTCTTGAGAAGAGATTCTATTCCCAGCCAAAGCCACTGTGTGTATGTGGAATATGCATATTCTCCCATGTCTGCATGGGCTTTCTGCTCATGTGAGATGAGCTGGCGTGTCTATGCCATCCCAGTCTGAGTGTGGGTGTGGCTGGCCCAGTGATGGAAGGGTGCCCTATCCAGGATTGGGTCCCACCTTGTGCCCTGAGCTGTTGGGACAGGCTCCAGCCACCTGCCACCCTGAGTTGGAATAAATGAGTTGGGAAATAATCATTTTACTTGTTTTTATTAATATTTTTGAAATATATGCATAGATCACATTTATTCCAATGTTTAATATTAGAAGTGTTGGGGATTGTTATTTAGAAGTTTGGCGGTGTTTTTTGTGACCAGGAATATGACCTAAGAACTTTACTCTTATTTATGCCCATCAGTCTATGGTAAAATTGTGGGGTTTTTTTATATGTCATTTTTTTAATATATTTTATTGATTTTTTTTACAGAGAGGAAGGGAGAGAGATAGAAAGTCAGAAACATCAATGAGAGAGAGACATTGATCAGCCGCCTCCTGCACGCCCCATTGTGGAGATGTGCCCGCAAGCAAGGTACATGCCCTCAACTGGAACCGAACCCGGGACCTTTCAGTCTGCAAGCCGACTGAGCCAAACCGGTCTCAGCTATATGTCATTTTAAACTGCAGTTTCCAAAAACCTATTGAGGATATTAAGTGAGGACTTACTGTATTTCTGATGCTATTAACATTAACAATATTTTTAAGAGAAAGAAGCGCTTAAGGAGGCAGGTACAAACCCTCGTGGGCTGTGCTCACCAAGGAAACTCCATGATGTGTTCATGGATTTACTTCTTCGGTGCTTTCCCTGAGGACTCAGGAAGAAGCCACAGTTAGCAAAGAGTTCCAACTCTTGCTCACCCGTGTTTTCTTCTTATAAATTTCTCCTGGTTGTTTAGTAAAGAAACCTTCATTATCTCAAGAAAGAACAGGAGCAGGGGAAGAGGAAGAGAAGGGAGCAGGAGAGGAGGGTGAAGAGGAGGAGCATGAGGAAAGTAAGAGGGGGAAAACCAGAGCAAACCATACTCACTCCCACACCCTGTGAGAATCAAGGGCTCCTGCCTTGGAATCTTGCCCTTGACCAGCTGAGTGAACTTGAGCACATGTTTTCACTTTTGGACTCTCGGTTTTCTCTTCTGCAGATGAGAGCATCAGTGAGAACGCCTAGGTAAGCGGTCTAGCGTGGATTCTGGTGCATAGCAGGAAGTAAGGAAACGGTGCTTCTGAAGGCTACCAGGAGCTGAGGCCATGAGGGCAGGTGCCGGCCTTCTATGTCGGAATAAATTAACCCATGTGATGGAGGCCGGCCAAGTCCTCCCATCTGTTATGACAAAGAGAAGGAGGGAAGGAGATTGCATCAGCGAGCCTGAACCTGAGATCTGCACAAACCCAGACACAACACTCCTCTGTTCCTTAGGTTATCGCTGTCCCTGGGCTCCACGTTTGCAGCACTCGGTAATTCACACAGCACTTTCCTTTCCATTCCCTCATGTGGTTCTCACAAAGACTCGGGTAGGTTATCAGGGCAGATAGTATTTGCATTTCCAGAGGAGGAAATGAAGACTGGGAGAAGGTAAGTGACTTGCCATGGTCAGGGCAGGGATTTAAACTCAGTTTCATGTGGTTATAAAGCCGGTACTATTTTCACTGCACCTCTGTACATCACTATTGGCCACTCAATAATATGAGCAACCGGTGCAGAAAGAGTGGGCAAGGGGAGTGGGGGGGGGGATGAGGGAGGGGGTTAAAGAGGACAATCATTTCTTCATTGTCTCCCACTACCAGTTTACCACACATCACTATCTACTTTGAACCGCTTCATAGCAAGGACAGCAGACGTCAGCTTTCTCTGTGGGAACACTCCCTGTCAATTCAACCTTGTGTATAATCCAAAACCATCCTGGTTAGATCTCCCTTATCTGCTTTGAGCTACCACCATTCATGCCAGGCCATTGTCTATCTTTCTCCTTGAGAATGTTTTTTTCCTTCATTCTGCAAGTCGCCACTCTTTTTCCACACATATGACACAGGGAAGAAGTTATACTCCATATTTGTTTGGGCACCTCTGTGTCCTTGGAGGATATTCTGAGATCATGTTCCATCATGGATCGTTTATTTTTCTCCCCCCAGATTCCCTTTTAGTGTCAGAAGCAGACTGTCCCTTAATCTTTGGAGAATTAAAATAGATTTTCCTTCTTATGTGTGAACTGTGACCACTTGGCTTAGATGGCCATGTTCCCAGCCAACAAGAAAAGAGGAATTTGATGAGGAAAAAATATTTGGGCTGGTTTTCAAGAACCCAGTAAAAAGTTTTAAGATTTGTATGTTCTCAGCTGCAGTCACATACTATCAAAGATTTTTTTAAAAAAAAAGAGGACAAGAAAGGTGAGAAAAGAGAAAGAGAAGAAGGGAAGGGAAGAAAAGGGAAAAGGAAAAGAACTCCTTTTATATCAGAAAATTTTGACATTTTAAAAACAATGTATTCTGCCATAGCTGGTTTGGCTCAGTGGATAGAGAGTCAGCCTGTGGACTAAAGGGTCTCGGGTCCCAGGCACGATTCTGGTCAAGGGCACATGCCTGGGTTGCAGGTTCCATCCCTAGGAGGGGGTGTGTAGGAAGCAGCCAATCAATTATTCTCTCTCATCATTGATGTTTCTATCTCTCTCCCGCTCCTTTAATCTCTGAAAGCAATAAAAATATATTTTGAAATAAATAAATAAACAAATCAAATAAACAATCAGAACAATGTATTTTTTCCGCCTGGGCTGCCCATCCAAAACAGGACCTATAAAAGTCAGCCTGGAGTCACGTTTCCGCAATGTCTCTGCTTCAATAATATGCTAAAGTAGTTATAAATCCTTTGTCTGAAACAGGGGAAGGAAAGACAAATTTTTCATCCAGGCGACTTGGATAAGATAGGGAGCCAAATACCATAATGTCTTCATAAGCCCTTCAACAAGATTACTTAAGAGACTGGTTTTCGGGGGAGGAGCCAAGATGGCGGCATAGGTAAACACCTACACGGCTGCCTCGCACAACAATTTCGGAACTACAACTGAAGGACAGAACAGACATCATCCAGAACCACAGGAAAGCTGGCTGAGTGGGGGTTCTGCAGCTGGAGGGAAAGAGAGGGGTTCACAGACACCCAGAGGAACTGCAAAAAGCTGAGGTACGGA
>PVJN01048278.1:0-15667 GCA_004026805.1 Lasiurus borealis
CTCCCCCTTCCCCCTGTCTCCCCCCCCACCCCCCTGCCAGTCATGCCCTCACCCCACTGGTGTCTGTGTCCATTGGTTAGGCTTATATGCATGCATACAAGTCCTTTGGTTGATCTCGCTCCTTACTCCACCCTCCCCTACCTTTCCTCTGAGGTTTGATAGTTGATTGATGCTTTTCTGTCTCTGGATCTGTTTTTGTTCATCAGTTTATGTTGTTCATTATATTCCACAAATGAGTGAGATCATGTGATATTTATCTTTCTCTGACTGGCTTATTTTGCTGACCCATAATGCTCTTCAGTTCCATCCATAGCAGGCTAAATTTTTAAGTTGATAATTTTGTATGGCCTGCAGATGTTGTTATAAATGTCCAAATGGCCCTTGGCAGAAAAAAGTTCCCGCCGCTGCTTTAGGGGTAGTTGAGCTGCTACTTAGTTTTGCACCATGGTTCTCTTAGGTGAACTTGAAATGTGCTCCACTGAATCTATATTTGAAACAGAACTTTTTGAAGATTTTATTCTCCCATTTCTCCTTCTACCTCTGCAAGCCATTTGGTTGGTTGGAAAGTAGACTGCTAACTTTAAACTCTAGTCTAGAGAATTCTAACCATTCTTTTGGCCAATTGGTAGGATTTGCTTGCTAGGGTATATGTAGAGCTCACCTTTTAATCTTATTTGTTTTGTGTATCAGCTTTTTAAACACATTCTACTTAAGTACCCAGTATTTCCTTTTGTCTACATTGCCCCCCCTCCCCACCCCCCTCCCCGCCCAGTGGCTCCAGGATGTTGGGTTTTGGTAATTGCTACAGTTCACTGAACTTTTATATGCCTTATATATTACCCCTTATCCATGTAACACTAGGTAAAACATCCCAGTTTTACAGAGGAGGAAACAAAACTCAGCAGTTAAGTAACTTGCTCATGGACATAGTTGGCTGAGGTAGAATTTGAACCTTGGATGGTGTAATTCCAAAACCTGGTTTTTGTCTCATGTGAATGATGGTCTCATTATATGGTAAATTCTCAAAGCTTGATGTTTGCTTAAAATCCATGATCACCCCGCCCCCCCTCCCTTCCGGGTCATGGAAAGGAATGTTTAAGCATATCTAAATGTTTTAGAATTGCCTGAAGGCAAATCTGTCCAACATGCTTAAGACTATTATAGAAACTAGTTTCTGGCATGATAAAATTCTTTTAGACATTTGTGTATTTATATATCAGCTTTTGGATTTTATTCTGTTCTTAAGAGGTTCAGAATAGAGGAGTGACTTAAAAATATTTACCTTTAGCCTGACTGGTGTAGCTTAGTGATTGAACATGGACCTATGAACCAGGAAGTCATGCATGGTTTGATTCCCGTCAGGGCACATGACTGGGTTTCGGGTTCGATCCTCAGTGTGGGGTGTGCAGGAAGCAGCCAACCAATGATTCTTTCTCATCATTGATGTTTCTCTCTCTCCCTTTCTCTCTGAAATCAGTAAATATACTAGTATATGTAAAATCAATGATGAGAAAGAATCATTGATTGGCTCCCCCCTACTGGAGATCGAACCCACAACTCAGGTATGGGCCCTTGGCAGGAATCAAACCCAGGACCCTTCAGTCCACTGTTCTATCCACTGAGCCAAACCGGGGAGGCTCATCATTGATATTTTTATCTCTCTTTCCCTCTCCCTTCTCTCTGAAATCAATAAAAGATATATTTTTAAGAAATAAAAAAATAAAAATTTATCTTTATTGTGGACAGTGTTACAGATGTTCCCCCACTTTTTTCCCATTGTCCCCCTCCATCTGACGCCCACCCCTCCCAGGCCTTCACCACACTCGTGTCTGTGTCCATTGGCTATGCATATACTATGCCTATAAGTTTCTGGGTTAATGCTCCCTTCCTTCCTCTCCTGCTCTCTGCCTTCCCGAGGAGTGTCTTTTAAAACTCATTCTAAATAAGGAGGGAAGATGAGAATGTTATTTAATGAAGAGAATGAAGGAAATGAAATTGTTTAAATTATTCCACTTAAAAAGTGGCTAAATGAGAGAATAGGGATGACAATGGTAATTTGGGAAGAATTTTTTTTTTTTGAAGAAACATAGTATTTCATCTTTAGTACCAGGAGTTAGATGACTGCAAAATCATATTGAGTTCTAGGAAGAAAAAGGGAAACCAATGGCTGGCTTTTGGGTCAGTGATATGAGGTAAAAGTTGGAGTTGGAGTAAGTGAACTTTGAAGAATATAGTGGGTAAGTTAATAGAGTCAGCATTTCTCTATCTGCAGGTTTTGCCACATTTTCTGCCACAGAATCAACTAACTATGGATTGAAAATATTTGGGGGGAAAAATTTCAGCAAGTTTCAAAAGCAAGATTTGAATTTGCCACCCCCTAAGCACTATTATATGCTGAATCTACATGAATGAAGTGATTCATAGGTATACTCTGTTGTAGCCTACTTGCAAATATAAATTATATACATACACTATGCCATTTTATATAAAGGACTTGAGCATCTGTGGTTTTTGGTATCAGCAGGGAATCATGGATCCAATATCCCATGAATTCCAAGGGGTGACTATTTTATTGACTAAATAACTATATTACTCTAAATTAGGATTTGAAAGAAGGTAGAAGAGACAATTGGATTTAGAGGAATGTTTGAGAGAGGCAGTATAGTATTCATTCATTCACTTATCTATCTAGATATACAGTTTTCTATCCATTCAAAAAGTGATTTTGGAGTATCTACTAAGAACCCGGCACTAAGGTACACACCGAGAAGATCAGGAGAAACTAAAACATACTGCTTCACTATGTTCCTGGTATAGAGAGGTCAAGGAATAAAAATAAAGATTGAAGGAAGAATTTGATAAGGTCTTTAGTCTTTAATAAAAATGATTTCAGTAACATGGAAGAATGTCATATGCAGAAATATTGTTTTACTTTGAAATTACTTTGAAGATACTCTGATAGTTGAAGCAAATATATACTTTTTGAGAAAATTAGGGTATTGTATGATTTTTTAAAAGTAGTTTATTTTGAATGTCTATTGATTTTATTTTTTTTAATTTAGAAAAAAAGAGACCAGAAACGGTTCAATATAAAATGAAAATAAAAGTGGATTTCAAAAATGTTGGAAGATAATGGATTTATAATTTTAGTCAGGAAAAGGAATACAGAATACATGGGGCAGAATATCTGTGATAGCTTAAAACAACACAATTTTTTTCCTTCACAGTTGTGGAGGCTAAATGGCTGAGATCAAGGTGTCCACAAGGCCATGTTCACTCTGAAGGCTCTAGTGAGAAATCCTTTCTTGCCTCTTTGAGCTTCTGTTGATGCCAGACATTCCTTGGCTCGAGATCTTATCACTGTAATCTGTGTTCCTGTCCTCCCATGGCCTTCTCTTCCTTTTCCCTCTGTGTCATCTCTTCTTTCTTTTATAAGGGCACTTAGCATTGGATTTAGGGCCAGGACAGGATCCAGGATGATCTCATCTCACAATCCTTAATTTAAATATATTTGCAAAGACCTTCTCTCTTGTTCCCTCAAAAAGGTCAAATTTATAAGTTCTAGAACCTGGACACATTATTCTTGGGGCCTACCATTCAATCCCTACACTTCCTATGTGCCAGACATTGTTTAGTGCTGGGAATATAACAGTGAATGTTTTTTGCCCTCGTTGTGGTTATATTTGAGTAGAGAAGACTGACAATATTCACAAAAATAGATAAATTCAAGGAGTGGTAAGTACTCTGAAAGGAAATAAAATAAAAGGATAATAGGATAAAGAGTGGTGGCGGTGGTTACTTAAGGAAATAGGAAAGACATTTCTGAGCATATGGACAGAAAACTGACCCAATTTGCTGTGTGATTATCTGGGGAACTGACATTCCAAGGGAAAGGCCTAGGGCAAAAGCTCTGAGGTGAACTATGTTTGGTATCTCTTTATATAAAAGTGACAGACCGTTGTCCCACCGTCCGACTGACCAGGCGGTACATATGACACGCACTGGCAATTTAAAAATAAATGACTCACGCATTTGCGATATTTGTCCTTGTTTGACACTGGCCTCCCATTTAAATTAATTGGAAGACAGTTTACCATGATGCCAGCATTTATGATGACTATTAAGAAATCACAGCCGAAACTGGTTTGGCTCAGTGGATAGAGCATCTGCCTGCGGACTGAAAGGTCCCGGGTTCGATTCCAGTCAGGGGCATGTACCTTGCTTGCGGGCACATCTCCAGTGTGGGGTGTGCAGGAGGCGACTGATCGATGTCTCTCTCTCTCATCGATGTTTCTGACTTTCTATCCTTCTCCCTTCCTCTCTGTGAAAAATCAATAAAATATATTAAAAAAAATAATAAAATAAAATAAAAAATTAAAAAAAAAATCACAAGGAAAACTCTAGACAGGGTAGGAATATTTCTACCTGAATCCGTTTTCGGACGTGGTCAGTTATATGTTGCTTTCTCTTGAGTTCGAAGAGCATGTGATGTTAAAGTTGTAAATACTTCATCACAAGGGAAATCAGTCAAGCACTCTAAAAGTATTTTTATTCTTAATGTGATATATAGAGAGATATTAGAATATGTTTAATCAATTAATCAGTTATTGTTTTTATCAGTGTTTTTATATCTTACTTTTGTTGTTTTTATATCTTGTTTTTCTATTTTTTGTTTTTATATTTATTTTAAAAAAAATCTTTATTGTTCAGATTATTACCATTGTTTCTCCCCCCCCACACATAGTTTCCCTCCACTCGGTTCCCACCCCACCCCATGCCCTTACCCTCCCCTCTACCACTGTCCTCATCCATAGATATAGGATTTTTGTCCAGTTTCTTTCCGCACACCCCACACCCCTTTCCCTTCAAGGACTGTCAGTCCACTCCATTCTATACCCTTGATTCTATTATATTCAACAGATTATTCTGTTCATCAGATTTTTAATTCACTTGATTTTTAGATTCACTTGTTGATAGATATGTATTTGTTCACAATTTTTATCTTTACCTTTTTTTTTTCTTCTTCCTCTTCTTAAAGAATACCTTTCAGCATTTTATATAATTCTGGTTGGGTGGTGATAAACTCTTTTAGCTTTTTTTATCTGTGAAGTTCTTTATCTGCCCTTCAATTCTGAATGATAGCTTTGCTGGGTAGAGTAATCTTGGTTGTAGGTTCTTGCTATTCATCACTTTGAATATTTCTTGCCATTCCTGTCTGGCCTGCAGAGTTTCTGTTGAGAAATCAGCTGACAATCATATGGGTGCTCCCTTGTAGGTAACTGTTTTTCTCTTGCTGCTTTTTTAAAAAAATTAAATCTTTATTCAGATTATTACATATGCTTCTCTTTTTTTCCCTCCATAGCTCCCCTCCACCCAACTCCCACCCTTCCCTCTGCCCTTACCTCCCTCCCATTGACCTCATCCATATGTGTATGATTTTTGTCCAATCTCTCCCTGTACACCCCTCATCCTTTTTCCCCTGAGAATTATCAGTCCACTCCCTTTCTGTGCTCCTGATTCTATTATATTCATCAGTTTATTCTGTTGATCAAATTTTTAATTCACTTAATTTTTAGATTCACTTGTTGATAGATATGTATTTGTTGTTCATAATTTTTTGGCTTTTACCTTTTTCTTCTTCCTCTTCCAAAAGAGTACCTTTCAGCATTTCATATAATACTGGTTTGGAGTTGATGAACTCCTTTAGCCTTTTCTTCTCTGTGAAGCTCTTTATCTGCCCTTCAGTTCTGAATGATAGCTTTGCTGGATAGATTATTCTTGGTTGTAGGTTCTTGCTATTCAACATGTTGAATATTTCTTGCCACTCCCATCTGGCCTGCATTGTTTCTGTTGAGAAATCAGCTGACAGTTGTATGGGTGCTCCCTTGTAGGTAATTAATTGTTTTTCTCTTGCTGCTTTTAATATTCTCTCTTTGTCTTTTGCTCTTGATATTTTAATTATGATGTGTCTTGGTATAGTCCTCTTTGGATTCCTTTTATATGAGGTTCTGTGTGCTTCCTGGACTTGTAAGTCTATTTCTTTTACCAGATGTGAGAAGATTTCAGTCATTATTTCTTTAAATAGGTTTTCAGTATCTTGCTCTCTCTCTTCTGGCACCCCCACAATTCTGATGTTGGTATGCTTGAAGCTGTCCCAGCGGCTCCTTACATTATCTTCACATTTTTGGATTATTTTCTCTTCTTGCTTTTCCAGTTGAGTGTTTTCTGCTTCTTTATATTTAAAATTGTTGACTTGATTCTTGCCTTTCTCTAGTCTGCTGTTAGGACTCTATATAATATTTTTTATTTCAATCAGTGTATGTTTAATTTCTAGTTGGTCCTTTTTCATCTCTAGTTGGACCTTTTCCATCTCTAGGTGGTCCTTTTCCATCTCTAGTTGGTCTTTTTTCATCTCCTCTTGGCTCTCGCCAACTTTATCCAACTTTTCTAGGATATTCTTGAAAAACCTTATAAGTGTGGTTTTGAACTCTATATCCAGTCGTTTGTTTTCCTCCATTTCTTTTGTTTGTGATCTCTCCCTTGTCTCGGCATTTTCACTATGCTGGGAGAACTTCTGTGTTGTATTCAGCCTTATGATACGGGACTTGCAAAACCGCAGAAGTCTCTTTGTTGAGCTTGGGATGGATGGAGTCTCAGGGCTTAAGGGACTGCCTTGCCTTCCAGTAGGTCCCATCCGCCATGGCCCCTGAGTCTCACGTGACTGGGTAATCCCTGGAGCGGTCCTTGTGCATGCATACAGTGCCTCTAGACCTCTGCTTTTCCGGCTCCCCTGCGCTCCAGGACCACACGAGTCTAGGTCCCCAGGGTTTCACCCAAAACTGGGGCTCAGTGGAGCCAGAAGTGGCACAGTTGGGAGGGTCTGTCTCCTGCCCACTCGTGAAAGCCAGCGGCACAATCAGCAATCTGTCCTCTGCGCCCAGTGCCGTGCATGCCACCAGACCTCTGTTCTTTTGCGAACCTCCCCTAAATTTCCGTGCACCTCTCCTTTTTCATAGTCCAAATCCCCCGCCCACCCCCCCCTTATGAGTTTCGGCTGGATCTGGGGTTCAGTGCTGTAGGACAAGGGGTTCAATGCCTTTGAGAGTCTTCGTTTCCCTCCTGCCAGAGAAAACCAGCCAGGTACTCCGGCACCCGTTCCTCACATACGCGTCTCCATACCTCAGCTTTTTACAGCTCCTCTGGGTCTCCGTGAGTCCCTCTCTTTCCTTCTAGTTGTAGAATTTCCACTCAGCCAGCCTTCCTGTGGTTCTGGATGATGTCCGTTCTGTCTTTTAGTTGTAGTTTTGAAATTGTTGTGTGAGGCATCAGTGTAGGTGTTTACCTATGCCGCCATTGGATTCTCCCTCTTGCTGCTGTTAATATTCTCTCTTTGTCTTTTGCTTTGTCATTTTAATTATGATGTGTCTTGGTGTGGTCCTCTTTGTATTTCTTTTTTTGGGGTTCTGTGCCCTTCCTGGACTTGTAAGTCTATTTCTTTCACCAGGTGGGGGAAGTTTTCTGTCATTATTTCTAAAAATAGGTTTTCAGTATCATGCTCTCTGTCTTCTTCTGGCACCCCCATAATTCTGATGTTGGTACGCTTGAAGTTGTCCCAGAGGCTCCTTACACTATCTTCAGTCAGTGTATGCTTAATTTCTAGTTGGTTCTTCATATCCTTGAGGGTCTCACTAAATTTATTGGCTTTTTCTAGGAAATTCTTGAAAAACCTTATAACCGTGGTTTTGAACCCTATATCCAGTCGTTTGCTTTCCTCCATTTCTTTCATTTGTGATCTGTTTCTTTGTCTCCACATTTTGAATGCTTCCCTGAGTTGATAGAATGGCTTTGTGTGCTAGGTGTCCTATAGGGCCCAGTGGCTCAGCCTTCCCAGTTACCTGAGGTGGAAACTCTTGGTGCACCCTTTTGTGGGCTGTGTATACTGTCTTGTTGTAGTTACGCCTTGATTGTTGTTGGTATCACTGGGAGGAATTGACCTCCAGGCCAATTGGTTGTGATGATCAGTTTTGTTTACACTGGAGAACTTCTCTACTGGAGACACCCTTATGAGGCAAGACTTGCTTCAGTGGAGCTTTGGTGCTCACTGATTCTGCCCCCCTGAGTGTGTCCCTTATGGAGCTGAGGATTTGTAATCTGGATGGTCCTACTCTGACTCCTGGGTACACTGGCTCTTGGATCTCCAAGGAGGTGCTAATTTAGCCTCTTTCTGAGGCCACTTAGCAGGAGCTATGGAGAGATCTGCAGATTCCTCTTCTTTGTTTGGGTTTTGGAAGTGCTTGGACAAGGCCCAGCTGTGAAGCAGTGCAAGCTGCTGTGGGGCCCTGGGCCTTCTTTTGCATGTTCTGGGCCTTTCTGACTCAGTTGCAGCTTGTTAGGTAAGTTTAGATTTTAAAGGATCAGGCCATTCATATGCAAAAGTCTGTGCGCACAGCTTGGATGGGACGGATTCTCAGGGCAGAGCAAATAGCAATGGCTTCCCGTCAGCCCTGCCCTAATAGGCCCTGGGTCTCAGTGTCCCTTGGTAGTTGCTGCAAGTACCTCTGAGAGAAAGCTGCCCTCAAGTTCTGCCTGCTGCCAGACAGATCAATTTCTTCCTGTATGAGTCTGGGTCCCCAGAGTCTAGTCTGGAACTAGAATTTAGAGCAGTTGGGAGCTTGTATCTCCCTCTGGCTTGAAAAAACTAGCCGTGTACTCACTTGCCAGGCCTCTTTGCGCGCACGCCTTCCTACCTCTGGACTTTACTTCTGCAGCTCCTCTGAGTCTCAGTGTGCTTTTCTCTTCTAGTTGTAGAATTTCTACTCAGCCAGCCTTCCTGTGGTTCTGAATGATGTCCATTTTGTCTTTCAGTTGTAGTTTTGAAGTGGTTGTGTGAGGCAGCAAGTTCAGGTGTTTACCTATGCTGCCATCTTGGTTTCTTTTTTGTTGTTTTTATGTTATGTTTTTGTTGTTATATCATGTTATTGTTTATTGATCGATTTATATATTACTAGATGCCCCATGCATGAATTTCTGCATGGGTGGGGTCCAGCTGGCCAGCCGGGGGTGGGGAGTGTGTGCCACAGGGTAGCTGGCCTTGTCCCTGATTGCTGTGTTGTGAGCCAATTGAGGGTGGGACCTGCCTGGAGGAGGGATTGCGGGAAGGCTCCAGGGTATATCTGGCCTGTCTAGCTCAGTCCCTATAGGCCGGACCCCAGCAGCAAGCTAACCTACTGGTCTAAGCGTCTGTCCCCTGGTGGTCAGTGCACATTATAGCGACTGGTCAACTCGTCAATTGTCTGCCCCCTAGTGGTCAGTGCACATCATAGCAAGTGATTGAGTGGCCTCAGCATATATTTAGCATATTATGCTTTGATTGGTTGACTGGATGACCAAATGACTGGACACTTATCATATTAAGCTTTTATTATATAGGATTTTGATATATATTTTACTAATTTTCTTTCCTCTCTGACATTTTTATTATAGAGTAAGGGTGAATAGTGATATTAAACTATTTCTCCTAATTAATTTTCTTTCAGTGTGCACAAATCTGTGCACTGGGCCACTAGTAATTGCATAAAAGGATGAATATGGCTAGTATGGTTGGAGTGAAGTGAATGTGGGAGGGGGGGTGGGGGGAATACTAGAAGATGAGATAGGTGGGACAATTATGTAGGGACTTGTATAGAAATTTATTCTAATGGAGTCCATTGGAGGGTGTTAAACAAATTGGATTTACATTTGGAAAGACGACTCTGGTTGAGGTGGATGGAGGTTTGAGGAGTGGAAGCACGGAGCCAGTCTGGAGGCTATCATAGAAGTTCAAACTAGAGATGATGGCTGTTTGCATGAGAGTGGTATGGTAGCATTGGAGTTGATGAGGACTGGTCAGATTTGGTATATATTTTGGAACTACAGCCAATATTACTTGTTGTTGGATTAGAAGGGAGATACAAGGAAAGAGAGGAACCAAGGACTCTTGAAAAGAAGATACAAAAGGCCACATATTTTAGGGATCCGTGTATATGAAATGTCTAGAATAGACAGATCTATATAGACAGAAAAATAGATTAGTGGTTGCCAGGAGCTGTGGGGTAGGGTGATGAGAGAGACTGATAACAAAAAGGATTTCTTTTTGGGGGTGATGAGAAATGTTCTGCAATTAGAAAGTTTCACAACCTGGTGAATATAGTAAAAACCACTGAATTGTATATTTAAAAAAAATGAGTTTTATAGTATGCGAGTTATATCTCAATTAACAACAACAAAAAAACCCCATTGATTCTGAATCATTGACCTATATCCCTGAATATGGTAGTGTTATAGAGATCTAGATGGCTGAAACTTAGGAGGGAAGGTGAAGATAACAGTTACAATACTTTGGTTGAATTTACAAAATACAGAGGGGTGGTTCACCTTATTTTTCATATGAAGGATGTGGGACAAGAGAAGGAGCCAGAAACCTTCTCAAAATGGCAAAGGAAAAGGAAAGTTGAGTTCATATTCAATCATTAAATCACCTTCAGTTGCTTCTCATTTTTATAGCTGAGTGAGGTTAAGTAATTTGCCCACGGTCACCCCACAATTTAAGTGGTAATGCAGGATTTAAAATCAGATCTGACTTCAACACCTTCATTATACATGTTAGCAAACTTAGTAAAAAAGAGAAAGTGCAAATTTACATGTTTTGGGAACAAAAACTAGTTTGGTAGTAGTAATGGAAAAGAGAGAAGCAGTAGGCTATAAAGCTGTCCCAGACTTATAGTTAAGAATATTTGTTCTTCAGGATAAACAAAGCTTGTCCTATCAATCCAATAAATACCTTCTCTGTTACTCATTTTACAAAAAATGCAGTGGTATTTCCCATCTCATTAATTGCTATTAATTTGGCACTTAGTGAAAGCTGTAGTTATATATAAATAGTTCTATGGAGGTGGGATGGGTAAGTTTCCTAGAAGCAGAGCCTAAAAAGGGATTTTGTGCAGGTGGTGTTTGAGAAAAGAGTGAAGAGAGCAGGTTAGAGCAGGGGAAAATATGCTAAGCAAGGAAGGGGCCCAGATGGAGACTAGCTTCCCTCTCATGTCTCATCCACAGGGGAACTCTGGAGCATTAGTTCTCCAAGCACAGGACTTCTGCCAGCTGCAGCAGCATTACCTGGAAACTTCTCAGAATTGCTGATTTTCCAGCAGGACCCCAAACCTGCCAGTTAGACCAAGCCTGCCAGGTGGACCCCAGCAATCTGTTTTATAAGCCCTCCAGGTGATGCTCATGACCAATAAAGTTTGAGAAGCACTGTTCTAGCTCAGCATGTCCAACAGAACTGCACGGGTGGGGTCCCTTGGCCTGGCCAGCAATCCGGGCCGATGAGGAGGTGGAATGGGGTAGGGAGGGGGCCGCTGACTGGGGAAAGAGACCGTGGGAGGTTGCCCTCAGCAGCAGTTAACCAATGGCTGGTTCCTCAAGGTATTGGACTTCTTCCTCCCTCCTGTCTGGGTCTTAGGTGCAGGTAAATCAGATTTGGGGCTGTCAGGGCCTCAACAGCAAGGTGTCGATCAGTACGTGTCATAGCTCCTGGCAGGTTTTTCTGGTTGTTCGGTTGTAATGGTCACTTAGGCTTTTATATGTATAAATTATATAAATTATTAACCCAATGCATTAAAATATTTCAATATGGAAATATAAAAAACTCAGTAGGTCTTTTACTTTTTTTGGTATTAAGTTTTCAAATCTGATGTGTATATTACTCTTGGAGCACCTCAATTTGGGAATGGCACATTTCAAGTGCCATAGCCACACGTGCTTAGTGTCTGCCACATAGGACAGCCAGCTGTGAAGCACAGATTGCATTACCCAATTTGGTCCTGTTTTGAGGTGATGGTAATTGGTCTTTGGAATTTAGTATTAATTAGTCATTGGCTGTGAGAGTGGGGTCTTGATGAGAACTCCTGCTTGGTTGAGGCAAATAGGCTAGACTCGGGAGTAGATGTGAACCATGAATAGTTCATTACCCATCTGATGGGGTCCCTTTGCTGAGTGGAGATAGAAGCTCTGGATGGACACCAATGACATCCACTGTAGGAGGGGTGGGAGGAAGGGTTTGGTAGGGGAGCCATGATGTTGTTTTATAGTTACTCGATGCTTTAACTTACTGTGGAGGCACAAGAATCTTGAGATTGGATCCCCTCTCTCAAATATCAGGTGTTCAGCCTTGCTTTTTACAGATCTTTAGCAGATAGTTGAAGACTGCAACGGTCAGTGAGGTCCAGAATATTACGACTAAATATGGAATCAATGTCCGTTTGAAAGAAAAAGCTGTGCTTAAGTGAAAAAGCCTGACTTCCATTAGTGTTTTCAGAGGGGGTTCCTTTAGAAGGTCATTCCAGGTCATTCCATGTCATGAAACATGGCAGAGAGGACCTTCTTTTGGAATAGTGGTCGGCAAACTCAGGCAACAAGCCAAATATAAACAGTACAACGATTGAAATTTCTTTTGAGAGCCAAATTTTTTAAACTTCTAACGCCACTTGTTCAAAATAGACTCTGCCAGGCCTTGGTATTTTGTGGAAGAGCCATACTTAAGGGGTCAAAGAGCCCCATGTGGCTCACGAGCCATATTTTGCCAATCACAGTTCTGGAAATGTTGAAAAGTACACAAACCAGTGTGTACTTTTACCTTGGTAAGATTTGTTGTTCACATTTTTGAGGATAGTTTCTTTTTTAAAGCAGAATGCATCCTGATAAAGAATTCACAGAATTGTTTTAGTATTTACTTGATTATCAATGTAGGTATTTTAAGAACAACAGTAGTTTTGTACAGAACTAGTGTACAACTAGTGTTTTGTACTGTACAACTAGTGTTTAATTTGTTCAAGATAATTGCTATTGAATTTACCAGTTTGAACTGTCACTTAAGGTCATATCTACTTGTGCAAATAGGTGCTGTCTCAGTTTAGAAAAGGATATTTTCATTTCCTTGTTTGTAATGGCTGGAAGGCATGCATCCGGTTTGTCTAAAAGCTTTACATTCTCCCTCCCCTTTTTTGGTTAGCAATTATTGTATGTTATTGTATGCTCACTGTAATATATGCAAAACTGCTAGACAGTTTACACATTCTCATTTAATTCTTAAAGTAGCCTATATTCTACATAAGTACTGTTATTATGCCTAGTTTATAGATGAGGACATTTCCTTTATATTTAACAAATATCAGAGCTAATATTCAAATCCAGGTCAGAATCTGTCTGAGACTTGACAAGAGCTCTTTTTAAAAAAATATATATTTTATTGATTTTTTTTTTACAGAGAGGAAAGGAGAGGGATAGAGAGTTAGAAACATCGATGAGAGAGATATTGATTAGCCGCCTCCTGCACACCCCCTACTGGAGATGTGCCCGCAACCAGGATACATGCCCTTGACCGGAATCAAACCTGGGACCTTTAAATCCACAGGCCGTCGCTCTATCTACTGAGCCAAACCAGTTTCAGCTTGACAAGAGCTCTTAGTTATTGTATTATTATTTTAATGCTAATTCCCAAATAGTCTAGTATAATTTAAGAAAGAAAGACATTTTTCCTGCATAACCCGATTTAGTTTTTGTACAATACCTTATATTTTCTTGGTGCTTTACAGTTTATAAAGGCTCCTTTGATCCTTTTAAGAGCTCCATAGAAAAGCAGGGAGTGTCATCACCTACATTTTATAGGTGGAGGCTAGAGAAATGATTTGCTCGATGTTGCATAGCTATAAAGCAGTGGAGCAAAGAGTTGACCTTGGTCTTGTGACTTTGAAAGCCATGCTAACTTCCCATGTGTGAGCAGGCATTTCCTTTCTAAGTATGGAAAATACAGGAAATCTTTATTCTCGCAGAAGAGAACCAATGCATTATGCTATGGGGAAGTAATTTTGCACATGCTGACCTTTCTCCTTTTGGCTGTGATAAGCTAAATAATCTTTATAAATAAATGGAGTTCATTAAAGTTTTTCCTCGAACTCCTGTTGCTAGGAAGTATTTTAAAAGAATTTTGGACTGGGCTTGTAGCCAGTTTATTCTATGCTTAACAAAAACAATAAACATTATAATTCTGTGTATAAGTCCAAATGAATAGATTTCTGCTAACTTGTTCCATGTATTAAAAAATTGTAGTTCTACAAAGTTGTCTGATTTTTGACCTATGTCTCTTAAAATCTTGAATTTCCATGAAACCCCACCAGGAGTAAACAGGAACAGAGAACTTTTATGAGGCTGTCTAAAAACCAGTTTAGACTCAATATAGGAAAGGCCCAAACCCTTTTTTCCTCCATAGTAGTTGGTCTGCTCTTATAGATTTGTCTGCTTTTATCATTTCTACTTTTAGATACTCGGCTAATGAGGGGCATTCATGTTTTTAAAAATTTGGGTCTATTTTATCACAAATTCACATGTGTATAGTTATATGTCTTTTTTTTTTTTTTTGTAAAAATATATTTTATTGATTTTTCACAGAAAGGAAGGGAGAGAGAGAGAAAGTTAGAAACATCATTGAGAGAGAGACATCGACCAGCCGCCTCCTGCACGCCCCACAGTGGAGATGTGCCTGCAAGCAAGGTACATGCCCCCGACCAGAATCGAACCTGGGACCCTTCAGTCCGCAAGCCGATGCTCTATCCATTGAGCCAAACCGGTCTCGGCATGTCTTCTTTTTTGATAATGGTGATAAAATATAGTCTGTTAGATTTTCAGGGCTGAGTATTTTTAAATACTAGTAAAAAAATGACAAAAGACCAGTTTTGAGCACTTAGGTATAATGCTATGTCTTCTACATTTTGGACAAGTATAGCATATAATAGAGTTGATTAAGTTTTAAGAGTTTTGTGGTACAGATGTTTTATGTTATTGTAGTTTCCTGAAAGTAAAGATAATATGCATTGAGTTAGCCAACCCGAACATTTCTTAGAGTTTGGCCTCTTAGACATTTCTGGATTGTTCTGGGATAGAAACTGTCTCCAATTAGGCCAAATTTAGCTTAGTCCATTCTTCATGAGTTTGTCTAATGAGACAGAGTCCTGAGGATTTTATCCTAGAGATTTAATGTGTAATGCATATTTATTAGAGTCTATATACAGTTGGCCCTGGAACAACACAAACTGTGTGGGTTCACTTATGTGTAGATTATTTTCAATAAACACAGTCTGCCTTTGTATGGGGGTTGCAAATCTTTGGATTCAGCCAAATGCCTAGTGGATTCAGTATATATATATATATATATATATATATATATATTTTTTAATCCTTATCCAAATATATTTTTCATTGATTTTTAGGGAGAGTGGAAGAGAGGGAAAGACAGAGAGAAACATCCGATGTGAGAGCAACACATCAATTAGTTGCCTCTTTGCACAAGTCCCGACCAGGGTCCAGGCACAGGCCAAGAAGGAGCCTGCAACCAACGTACGTGCCCTTGACCAGAATTGAACTTGGGATCCTTTGGTTTGAAGGCCAATGCTTTATCTACTGAGCCAAACTGGCTATGGGCTTGGATTCAGTATTTTTGCATTCCCAGCTAACAAATGGAAAACATCAGAGGTTGGTTGAATCCATCTATATGAAGCACAGACTGTAGAATCAAAAGTTAAATTTATATTTCGATTACACAGAGGGTGGGCATCCCTAACCCCTGCCCCCAGTTGTT
>PVJN01048279.1:0-15667 GCA_004026805.1 Lasiurus borealis
CCCTGGCAGGACGCGGCCCTGTCCCTCTGATAAAGCAGCCCAGCCGGTCCAGCCTGCTCCATGTGCCCACGGGGCCCGGCCTGAGCCCTGGGGCTGCCGGCCTGTCACCCGCCAGTGCCTCTCCCAGGTCTGTTTCTGCCCCGGCAGCCGGAGAGCCGGATGCACGCCTCACTGTGTCGCTGGCAAGTTCACGGGCAGAGGGAGGGCGTCCCGCACTCCCACCAACGAGCCACGGCCCCCACCCCGGTGACCTGGGGACTTAAACGGCCGAGGTCTGGACGTGTCGCCAGGCCGCCACGGTCACCACCCACCGCGTCCCCGACTCAGTCATCGGTCTGGGTGGTACCCTCTCCCCCTCCCTCATGCTGCCCGCCACCCCTTCCTCCTGCAGCCACGGGCCCGTTCGGGGTTGGTGGGCGTGATATTGGGTGCTGGCTGGGTGGTGAGCTGTCTAAGGTCTCACATGAAGAGGGGGGAGGGCCAGGGAGGAATCTGAACTGGCAGGCACACCGCGTAGGTTTTCCCTGTGTGTCTGTGTCTGTCTGGAGCGGGACGAGACCAGAAACTTTCCACAGAGCCGGGCAGCCCAGGTTGCAGGGCGGGGCCACGCCCAGGGCAGGTGCAGAGGGAGGTGGCAGCGGGAGGGATGGCAGGGAGGTGAGCCGTGTCACCCTGACGCCCTGCCCGGCCCAGGACAGCCCCCCAGGGAGCCAGGCCGCTCTGGGCCGGACTGGTCTGCCTACTCCTCCCCTGGGCGGCCTTTGGGTGCGGAGGTGAGGGTGCCGCCTCACCCAGCGGAAGTGCCTGTGTGAGCACGGCCGGCGCCTGCAGGACCGGGAAACGCGGCGTGGAGGCCTCTCTGCTCCAGCCCGAACCCTGGGCATCCGAGGCCCCATGGCGGGATGGGGCCAGGGCCAGCCTCGTCCCCGGAAGGAACCACACACAGGTCCGCACACCACTCGCTCGGGCGCTACCTGCTGCTGCACCCAGCGAGCTCGGAGCTGTGTGAGAGCTCTGCCCGGCCCAAACAGCCAGAGGGAAGCAGAGAGACACAAACAGAGACAGGCAGACCCCCTGCCACCTGGGGGACCTCGCGCCTGGGCCCCCAGCGGGCTCATTTCCGGACCTGGATTCCACCTGCAACGCTAGGTGACCCCACCGAGGCCGAGACCTCTCCTGGTGCCCGGATAGGCGCTGCTCGGAGGCCTGGCCTGGATGCACTGGCCCTGGGAGGGCAGGTCTCCAGGCCGGGCTCCCGCACCGGCCTGTTCCAGCCTAAAGCCTGGGTGCACCCCCCTGCACCCAGCTCAGGCTCACACTGAGAGGCCCACACCGCCTTGGGCACCACGCTGCGGGGACAGGCGGTGTCTGTGACCGCGATCCAGCCCAAACCCCGAGCACCGAGCACAGCACAGCTGCAGCCCCTCGTCCCCCAGCCCTGCGGAGACCGGGGTGGACGGTCCTGGGCCTGCGGGCCTCGCCCAGCACCCGGGTGGCCAGACAGCTCCGAGGCTTCGGCCCAAAGGACAGGAGAGAGCCGGCTTCGCGCCGGACGCTGCTTTATGCGGGGACGCCGCGTCGCCGACTCAGAGGGCGTCTGGGCCTTGGTCAGAGGGCTGCCTTCTCCTTCGCAATACCCCAGGGCCGGCCTTTCCCTCCCCGAGCTGTGCCCCTGCACCCCCACCTCCCGGGGCAGAGCCTGGGCTCCCCGCTGTGGCCTGTCCAGAGGCCTCAGTCCCCCCGTCCGTCCGGTCCTGGGCCCTCCAGACACGGGGCCACCGCATGGCTGTGTCCCTCCCAGGAGCTGCCTTGAGGTCCCCACCTCACCGTCCAGGTGGAGAGTCCGCGTGACGGAGAGCCGTCGGTGTGGGACCAAATCACGGGCTGAATGGAGGGCCGGAAGTGCGCAGATTGAAACATTAAAACGGCCGGAACCGGTGTGGCTCAGTGGATAGAGCGTCTGCCTGTGGACTGAAGGGTCCCAGGTTCGATTCCGGTCAAGGGCATGGACCTGGGTGGCGGGCACATCCCCAGTGGGGGGC
This sequence comes from Lasiurus borealis, assembly GCA_004026805.1. NCBI lineage: Eukaryota > Metazoa > Chordata > Mammalia > Chiroptera > Vespertilionidae > Lasiurus > Lasiurus borealis. Next base: position 2,043 of record PVJN01048279.1, read on the forward strand.
GTGCAGGAGGTGGCTGATCGATGTCTCTCTCTCATCAATGTTTCTGACTCTCAAAAATCAATAAAATATAATTTAAAAAAATATATATTAAAACGTCCCCGTTTGGGGGAGGGCCAGGCCACTGTGAGGGGTGACATGCACCCCGAATCCTGCGGAAGATGAGCTCTGCTGTCCGTTCACACAGACCATTGACCCGGCTCCTGCCCTCGCCTCACTCCCCGGCGAACTGTCCACACACGTGTTTTCTTTCTTTTTTTAAAAAAATATATTTTATTGATTTTTTTACAGAGAGGAAGGGAGAGGGATAGAAAGTCAGAAACATCGATGAGAGAGAGACATCGATCAGCCGCCTCCTGCACGCCCCCTACTGGGGATGTGCCTGCCACCAAGGCACATGCCCTTGACCGGAATCGAACCTGGGACCCTTCAATCTGCAGGCCGACGCTCTATCCACTGAGCCACACCTGTCTCGGCCGTTTATTTTGGGGGAAAGAGGATGAAAGCAATGTGAAGGCGCAGGAGGGCAGCCACGCTGCTCATCATGTTTAAACCGAACCCACGCCCTCGCCCCGTGTGCCCCTCCCTCCCTCCACCCCCATCTGCCAGGGAGACACCAGGCATGACCAGCCACATCGCCGCTGACACTCCTCGAGGGAGCCAGGCCTCTAAATAGCCTGGAAATTACAGGACGCCGGTGGGACCCGGGGAAGGCCGAGGTTCCCACGCCCGGCCCGCTCCCCACCATGAGCGGGAGGAGTAGGGGGGTGCCCAGGCCTGGGCCCCAAGGAAAACCCACGCGGTGTGTCTGCCAGGCCCTGCCTGGGTGCAGGGTGGGCTGTGAGCCCCAGCCTCCACTGCCTCTCCGGCCTGGCCGCTGGTAGGGGACAGCAGAGCAAGGCGGCTCTGAGGCGGCTCCCGTGGCCGGACAGTGGCTGTTTGTGGGGACAGTGGGGGCGGCGGGGGACACCGGGGGGCCTCGGGGGCCTGGGAGGCAGTCACAGGGTGCGTCCACATCATGCACTTCCCCGGATGTGGAGATCTGTGCTGAGTGCTCCCGGGAGCACCGTGGAGGGGGGAGGGAAGGGGTGAACCCATGAGCGGGGACCACGCTGACCCCACTTCCATCCGACGCTGGCTTGGTGGAGAGCCGGGGGGAAACAGGCTTTCAGAAACAGGTGTAAGCAGTTTGGGGGGGTTTTCCCCAGTCTCATTAGACGCCACCGACCAGGTGACGGGACACGCGCAGGGTGAGGTGTAGGGCACGGTGCCCGACTCACGTGTCTATTTCCAGGCTATTTAGAGGCCTGGCTCCCCCGAGGAGCGTCGGCGGCGATGTGGCCGGTCCATGCCTGATGTCTCCCTGGCGGATGCAGGGGCGGGGGAGGGGGGACGAGGCGAGGGCATGTGTTCGGTTTAAACATGATGAGCAGCGTGGCTGCCCTCCTGTGCCTTCGCATTGCTTTCATCCTCTTTCCCCCAGTGGCCAGGCCAGAGAGGCAGGCGAGGCTGAGCCACACCGGTCTCGGCTGTTTTTAACTTTTGAGGAACCTCACGCTGGCTGCATGGAGGCCGCAGCGGCATCCACAGGCTGGAGGTGAGGCTCCCCATAGCCTGCCCCTCACAGTCCTCCTGAGCCAGGGCCGAGCCGGGCAGACGCGGGGCACGGAGCCCCGAACGCCCACCCCTGGCCCTCAGGGAGGAGCCGGGCACCGGCCGGGAGCCCTCTCCTCCTCGCTGCTCCAGCTTCAGCCTCCACGGTGTTCAGCCAGCGCTCCCCAAAGTCTCTCCCCCAAGCAGCCCGGGTGCCTTTACCACGTGGAGCAGCCACAGGCAGGAGGCGGGTCCCCGGCGGGCGGCCACCTGCCTCCCAGCCCACCTGCCCTCCAGCCCACCTGCCGCCCTGCGGGCCCCTGGTTCCTGCTCTCAATTTCGGGGTTGGCTATTCTTAGCCTGGCCCCGCCCCTTCCCGCCAGCCACAGGCCAAGCCGGCTGCCCCGGCCGCTGGGGCACCAGACAGCACGGTCATCAGCGGTGACCTGCCTGCCTGTGCCCCCCCCCCCGAGGCCAGCACCACCCCCCGGGGTCCGGGTCCGGCATTGCCCCACGTGAGAGGCGGAGAGGACACCGCGGGCAGCGCTGGCTGCAGAGGCCCCGACCCACTTCCACTTCGCACCTGCAGGAGGGCCTCCTTGCTCCTGGAGAAAGCTCGAGCGACGGCCTCCTGCGGGGAGACGCAGGCTGTGAGGAGGGACACCCGGCCTCGGGCACCTGGGAAGTGTGGAGCCACCAGGAGCAGCCACCCCGGCCCCCACTGCCCGCCTTCTCCCCTCCCCCCACCCCCAGGGCCACATCTGTGCTGAGTGACAGGTGCTGAGTGACAGGTGCCGTGTGAACAGCCAGGCCTGACAGGTGGCTCTCAACACGCCCGCCGCTGGGACCACCGCTGGGACCTCCCGCTGCGAGGCTCCGTCCGCTGTTTAAACAAACCGATGGGCAGCACATCAGAGGGGCCGGCACAGAGGCCGGGGAGCAGGGACCGGGGTGGCCGGTCCCCACCGGGAAAGGCCCAGCGGGGAGGTCACTGGAAAGGCGTGAAGGGCAGGGCGTGCCCAGGGCAGGGAGTTCCCGGGTCCCTCCGAGCAGGAGCAGGGGATGATGGACACACCTGGGCAGAGACGCCGCCGGGGGAAGGTCTGTGGGAGCCGGTCAGGGTGGAGTCAGCAGCCCCCCGAGTCCGTGAGGCTGACGGTGGTGACTGGAGGCCCAGCTCCAGCAGCGGGTGGTCCTGCCAGGAGCCAGTCTCTGCAGGTGGATTCGTGGGGGCAGGGCCCTCAACTCCTCACCCCCCCAAATGCCACTGCCCCTCCCCCGAGGACCCAGTCAGACCCCCCCAGGCCGGCCCATCATGCCCAGGGGCGACTTCTCCAGTCTCTGACTCTCACAGCACCCAGGACAGAGTAAACGTCCTGGTGACATGAGCAGCAGTGATGGGGCAGAAGTGCACGCAATGGCTGAAACCGGGGTGGCTCAGTGGATAGAGCGTCGGCCTGCGGACTGAAGGGTCCCAGGTTCGATTCTGGTCAAGGGACATGAATCCTGGTGGTGGGCGCATCCCCAGTGGGGGGCGTGCAGGAGGGGGCTGATCGATGTCTCTCTCTCCTCGATGTTTCTGGCTCTCTATCCCTCTCCCTTCCTCTCTGTAAAAAATCAATAAAATGTATTTTAAAAAAAATAAAAGACAGGCTGGTTTACGTTATTTATGTGCAGGTAGAAAAATCTGACTTTTTCCCAGAGCAACCCGTCCGTTTTTAAATCGTCTTTCTCGTGTGTTGAACATGTGGTTTTTGCGTTGCCAGAAATAATGCCGGGATAGTTTACGACTTTCAGAAAGCCCACGGCGCTGGTCGTTATTTTTAAAAATGCAGGTGCGGATGGGGGTGGGGGGACACACGTGTGGTTTCTGCGCTCTGTTCTGGGCGGTTTCGGTGCAGAAAACTGGCGAGTAGAAAAGCAGAATGCTGTTCCTGAGTCTGAGACTACGATTTCTCTCTCCTTTGTGATGGTTTAACACGGCAGAGTGGCCGTTCTCCATCAAATCATTAAACGTCTACGTCTTCCCGGAGCAGGGGAAGCTGGGAACCTGGACCGTGAGGCGCGACGGGAAGAGCTAAGCTGGGTGGTTCTGGAACGTTCTGGAAGCCGTGGCTGGAGGGGGAGCCCTGCAGGAACTCGGAATGTGTCTGTTTCCCGGTGGGGCCGTGCTAATCTGCTTGGCCACCCACGCCAGCCGCTCTGTGAGGACACGTTCCCCAGCATGTTGGGCTCCGAGGTTATCGGCAGGGTCGGGATTCCAGAGAAGGTTCCGGTGAGGATCCTCCCGGAGACACTGCGGGGCTGAGTCCCAGGCACACCCCCGCCATCTGGATTCGGCTCGGAGACGTCCACCGTGCGTCCTGTGCACCGCGTGGAATGCACGCCGACGGTCAGGAGCCATAAACTCCCCCCGTGGGTTGCGTTCCAGGAAATGCTGCGTCTCCACCATCAGAGGCGCCTGCTCTTTGTGTCTGTCAGAGCCTCGGGTCTGCGTACGTGGGGTCTCCTCTGCTGGGGAGCCGGGAACGGGGGTGGGGGGAGGGAGGAGGGGGGCCAGATTCCTCAGCGAGAGCTGTACCTGAGGCTCTGCTCCCGGGCCACAGCCCCCGTTCCTCCGGGCGCTTCCCCCTGCACCCGGACAACAGCTGGCTCGTTCCCTAGCAACCTCGGAGACCCCTCGGGGGCGAGGAGGGCTGGGCGCCCTCGGGCCTCAGCGGGTCCCCCGCTTGGTATCGGGCCGTACCTCCTGGCCCGCACCCTCCTGTGAGCACCCGGCCGCAGCCTCACGTCCCCGAGAGCACCCGTCTCCGTGATGCCGTCTCTCGGTGCCGCGGCTCCCATCTTGTCCTGACCTCCTCGTCCTCCTCTCGGCTGGGAGGGCGTCACCCTTCCTCTGCCCCTGTGGCACCCGCCCGTCTTCTGCCAGCCCTGCCCCCCACCCACCCTCAGCGCCGCCTTCCTGAGGCTCACGCGGTGGGCCAGCTCCGACCAGGGAGGGCTCTTCATACGTGCGCACATATGAATGCCGCGTGCATGAATACAGTGGTACCTCGAGATACGCGTTTAATTCGTTCCGTCACCTTGAGGTGTGGGAAACTATGAGACGCTCGAGTCGTGGTAAACGGGTGGGTCGTGTGCAGCCGGCCAATCCGCGCGATGACTCCTATCTCAAACGTTGCTCGTATTTCAAAGCAAAAACCGCTCGCTCCACGGCTCGTATCTCAAAAATCTCGTGTGTTAGGGCACTCGTCTCTCGAGGTACCACTGTACACCTGAGTGCACACATATCTATACACAGTGTGTGCACACATGTGCATGCATGTACACGTGTACGTATACATGCCTGCACGCACACACGGACCCAGGCAAGAGGATGGCTGTGTCACGCCTGGGCTTTGCAGTGCGTGGGAAGAACTCAGAGCCACGCGCACTCGAGGCTCTGGACCCGTGGGAGGAAATGGAGAGGCTCTGGCTGACCCCTGGGCACTGGGGTCAGGCTGGTGCTGCGGCCGAGCTCGCCACCCCCACTGGTGATGTGCCTGCAAACCAAGGTATATGCCCTTGACCGGAATCAAACCCGGGACCCTTCAGTCCGCAGGCCGACGCTCTATCCACTGAGCCACACCCGTTTCGGAGAAAAGGCCCTTCCTTGACGACCAGGTGAGCATCGGATGCCCGAAGGCATGGACACTAGGCATCGAATGAGGCCCCGCTGAGAGGGCAGTGAGGGGCCGAGGTAGCCCAGCGGAGGGGAGAAGCCGGCCATGGCAGGAGACGGCCGCTGGGCACCCCCGAGGGGAGGGCCTGAGGCAGGACAGATGCGCCTCCTGACAGGACGACACGGGCACTGCCACGGCCATGAGCGCGCTCCCTGGTCGTTAAGGAGCGACCTTTCTGCTGAGACTGGTTTGGCTCAGTGGACAGAGCGTCGGCCTGCGGACTGAAAGGTCCCGGGTTCGATTCCGGTCAAGGGCATGTACCTTGCTTGCGGCCACATCCCCAGTGGGGGGCGTGCAGGAGGCAGCTGATCAATGTCTCTCTCTCATCGATGTTTCTAGCTCTCTCTCCCTCTCCCTTCCTCTCTGTGAAAAATCAATAAAATATATTAAAAAAATAAATAAGAAAAGGGAAGGGCCTTTCCCTGGAGGTCCCCCTCCCTCCTCACCTCCTGGGGCCCCGTGAGCTGGGGGTCGGGGGTGTGGGAGGGTGGCTGCTTCCGGAGGCCCCAGGTGGCTCCCCACAGACACCCCGGCCCAGCCGCCTTGACCTTGCCATGAACTCGCCTGTAAACACGGGGACGACAGTGATGGAGAAGCCGGCGGCTGTGGCCGGAGGCGGCCCGACCCCCCTGCTCACGGGAATGGAGGGGTCGGTCGGGCTGCGGGGACGGGGCTCATACATCAGGGAGATTGGCTGCTGTGCGAGGATGGGGCGTTTGTGGGAAGCCGGGCCACGGCCGGCCTCTCTGGCCACACACGGAGCTCGGGGCGGCCCCAGCGCAGCCCGGCGCCTCTTTCCCACGCTCTCCCCTTTCCCAGCCTGGACCTCCTGAGCCACGCACCCCTGTCCGTCCCATCCTCCCTGCTTGCAGGTGGAACGGCGGCCAGACCCGAGGGCCATGCAGGAGGCAGCGGATCAATCATTGATGTCTTCTCTCTCTCTCAAAAATAATAATAAAATAATAATAAAATAAAATAAAATAAAATAATACAATACAATACAATAATAAAATAAAATAAAACAATACAATACAATAAAATAAAATAAAATAAAATGAAATAAAAATTCAATAAGCTGAAGACTGAAATAAAGAGGAGGGATTCTAGCACAGAGTCGCCCGCGGGTAAAGGGGGGAGGGATTTGGTGCCAGACAAAACCAGAGTCCCCTCGGCACCCCTCCCGGCGCGTCTGCCTCGGTTTCCTCCCGGCGACCAGGCAGCCCTGCCCACTGCGTGGCTGGTCAGGATGCGGAACGACCGAGGAGGCGGGGGAGGGAGGTGGCCCAGGGACCACAGACGCCGGCCCCTCGGAGGTGTCGCGGGAGGTCGGTCAGACCCAGCGGGGACCGGGCAGCCGGAAGCATGACCTGGGCACGAGGGCTTCCCACCCACACCAGCTGGCCCCCCGTGGGGTGTCCTGTTTTTGCCAGGACACCTGCTGCTTTCCCATGAAGCCCGTGCCCAGCTACACCAGGCCGAGCCCTCCTCCCTCCTCCCCAACTTGACCACCAGCCAGGCGCTCGCCGGGAGCCAGGCGGAGCGGTCTGGCCGGAAGGCAAAGGGCTAAGCCGATTACCACCCGGTGGTGGTGCGGGTTAGGGAGGATGTAAATGCCACATTAGCGGGCAGCGAAAGAAGGTCTGTGCCCGGCCTCTAGATGGGGCCCGCCTGGCCAGGGCGGAGCTGAGCACCGGCCCGCCCAGCACGGCCGCCGGGGACGGGGCTCCGGCTCTGGTCTCGGGAGCGATGGGAAATCTTGGGGCGGAATTGTGGGTCCGGGCTCCGCTCAGCTCCGCGGGCGGCGGCGAAGGCCTCGCTCTGTCACTGACGGGCACGTGGCAGAGGCCCAGAACGACGGTCCCGTGAGAGCCCATCCCTCCTGCTCCCCCTTCCTGCCCCCGATGCTCCTCCTGCTCCTCCTGCAGCATCAGGTCGTGGGGCTCTCGCTGAGGAGTCACGTGGGATTGGGCATGGCGGGGGGGGGGGGGGTGCAGGCCATCCCAGGAGGCACTGCTGGCTCCCCTTCACTCGGACCAGTGGTTCTCAACCTTCCTAAGGCCGCGACCCTCTAATACAGCTCCTCATGGGATGGTGACCCCCAACCATAAAATTATTTCCATGGCTACTTCCTCACTGTCATTTTGCTGCTGTTGTGAACTGTCATGTAAATACCTGTGTTTTCCGATGGTCTTAGGCTCATCGAGACCCACAGGTTGAGAACCGCTGACTCAGAGGATCCCCGGGAATGACCGTTCCCGAGCGTCCGGCGCTTTCCCGCAACCACCCAGGGGAGGACGCTGTGGGTGCTGACCCCCGACCTGGGGTGGATGCTGGTTAATTCCGTTGAGAATTAGAAACACACAACCCCCAGCTCCTGGGCTCCGATCCTGGCCCCCTGCCCCCCGCCTACCTCCCGCCGTCCGCGGCCAGGACCCACACACGCTGCGGGCCGTCCCCGGGAACTCGGACACCCTTGCACGGGAGGTCAGACCTCCCATTCCCCAATGGCGATGGCCGACTCGGCGTGAGCGGCCTCCCGCGGGCAGATCCCTCAGGGACAGCGTCTATGCACCGTCCATCCCCTGCCCTCTGAGGTCACTCCACGGGCGGCTGAGACCGGGCCCCAGCTGTCCTGTGTTTCTGAGAGAACGGGAGGCGGGTGGTGCTCTGTCCAGGCTGGTCCCGGGGTCACCGCTGACGTGAGGTCAGGGGGAGTGGGCTCCGTCACCAGGACAGTCAGGAAGGCCAGCCCCGCCTGCCCCCATTTGTCCCTCCCTGCGGCCCCTCCACCGAGCAGGTCCCCTGCGCTCGTCCATCACGGCTCAGCCCCCGGGACGGACACGAGGCCGTGATTGGATTTCCCCGCCACTTCCTCCGAGGGAGGGAAATCGAATTTGCGGGGGCCGGGAGGAAGCGGCTGAGTGGGGAGCAGGACCGGTGATTGAATTTGGGTCCTGGCACGCTCGCCCTGATTCAATTCTGACCCCCAGGCCCAGCCACGGGCGGCACAGCCGGCCCTCCTGCATCCACAGAAACGCCGGGCGCTGGGCGTCTGCTCCAGGAACAGGCAGCCGCTCCTCCTCCTCGGGCAGACCCGGTCCTGCAGGCCCTGGGGGGGGGGGCCTCACTGCCCCCATGAGAGCTGTCCCCGAGACCAGCACCCCCCCCCCCCGAGGCAGCTGTCTCTGCCCTTCCTCCGAGAGGACGAGGCCTCGGGCTGGGGATGCCCATGAGAAAGCGCCAGGCCGAGGGTCACTTCTGGGAGGGGCTTCGGGGGTGGAGAGGGAGGGACCCCCAGCCTGCGGGGACCTGGTCGTCCCCTCGATGGCGCCCTGCCGGTCCTGCCCACGGGGGAAGCACTGTTGCCCAGGCCCTCCGCCCACTCCCACGCTGGTCACCAGTGAGCGCTGTAGAGAGACAGCGGCCGGCCGACACCGGTGTGGCTCAGTGGATAGAGCGTCGGCCTGCGGACTGAAGGGTCCCAGGTTGGATTCCGGTCAAGGGCATGTACGTTGGTTGCGGGCATATCCCCAGTAGGAGGTGTGCAGGAGGCGGCTGATCGATGTCTCTCTCTCATCGATGTTTCTAGCTCTCTATCCCTCTCCCTTCCTCTTTGTAAAAAAAACAATAAAATATATTTAAAAAGAGAGAGAGACAGCGGACAGCGGGAGCCCCACCAGTGAGCGTTGTAGAGAGACAGGTATTTACATTATAATTCATAACAACAGCAAAATTATAGTTATGAAGTATGGTTGGGGGCCACCACAACATGAGGAGCTGTCTTAAAGGGTCTCAGCCTTAGGAAGGTTGAGAACCACTGTTCTAGTAGAAAGGACTTCCACCTTCCTTGGGCCTGGCCATCCCTTTTATTCAGGTTTGGGATCCACCCTTTGCCCTGAAGCAGGCCATTCCAGTAACAAGTAGATTATCTTATCAGTGAGGATTGACCTGATGATTTGATGGGGAAGTTCATTGTCTCCATTAGAGAGGGGGCAGCTGGCTCTGACCTTTCAGAGCTTCAAGGTTTGATCAGCCTTCCGGGTTCCTCCTCCACTTTCTGTTAATGAGATAATGATTGGTTTGGGGAGGGGGGGGAGAGCAGGCTCCTCACACAGGTGCTGGGAAGACTGACCCGCTCCTGCCACTAATTATCTCATCGCAGCCCAGACCCCCAGACGTGCAGCCGTGTCGGCACCCGCTGCCTCACGCCCCGTCTCCCACACTCCGCTGGGTGTCCAGAACCCGATTTGAATCTGAAAATAGGAGTGTGTGCTCCCCGTTCCATAACCAGCCTCACAAATTCTTTTTTTTAAAAATATATTCTATTGATTTTTCACAGAGAGGAAGGGAGAAGGATAAAGAGTCAGAAACATCAATGAGAGAGAGACATCGATCAGCCGCCTCCTTCACGCCCCACACTGGAGATGTGCCCACCACCCAGGTCCATGCCTTTGACCGGAATCGAACCTGGACCTTTCAGTCCGCAGGCCGACGCTCTGTCCACGGAGCCACACCGGTTTCGGCTTCTTCCTCCCCATTTCTGACCTCGACTCTCGGCGCCGGGAGATCGGGCGAGAGGCGGTCGATCTTCTGCAGCAGCTCGTCCACCAGGTCCGCAAACTCGTCCAGGGAGGGGCGCTGGGGAGGAGACGAGGCTGGCACGGCCTCCGGGGCCCAGTCCCCCACCTCCCCCCGCAGACGCATTTCCCGGGGCTGACATCAGCGGCATGTGCTGTGTCAGGAGCACACGGGACCCACATCTCGGCTCCCTCTCGCCTGGCACGGTGCACCGGCGTGCGCAGGCCCGCATGGCGCACAGAGCACGCACGCCTGCCCCTCACTCAGCACATCTCGGGGGGTGCATCTAGCGCCGAGGCTCAGACGCAGCAGGAAGGACGGACGGATGGTCTTAGGCTCTACAGCAGCGGTTCTCAACTTGTGGGTCGAGACCCACAGGGTGAAAACTGCCAGCAAGGTCGCCTAAGACCATCGGAAAACAGATATTTACATGATGATTCATTAACAGCAGCAAAATGACAGCGATGAAGGAGCAACGAAAATAATTTTAAGATTGGGGTCACCACCACATGCGAAACTGTATTAAAAGGTCACAGCACGAAAAAAGGTTGAGAACCACTGGGTTTGTGGATTGGCGGTGGCATCGTCCAGGGGACGTAGGCCAAGCGGGGAGGCACACGCTCACAACCCCGGCCCCACGCGGGCGGCTGCTCAGAGCTGCCCGGGCTGTGCCTGAACGCCAGCCCTTGCCGCAGCTGCGAGTCACACACGCCTGCTCTGATCTGTTTGCCTGCGGTCGAGGTGATGACCCCCACGCGGCTAACAGACAGAATAGGGCGTGTGCACTGGGGAGAAGCCTGACGCCCCCCCCCCCCCCGCATTGGCCCAGCCTGCAGGGTCCTGCCGAGGACAGAGGGGTTCGAGCCCTTTAAGACAGCTGCTCATGTGGTGGTGACCCCCAACCATAAAATTATTTCCGTGGCAACCTCATCACTGTGATGTTGCTACTGTTAACGAATCGTCATGAAATGTCTGTGTTTTCCGATGGCCTTAGGCTCTACAGCAGCGGTTCTCAATCTGCGGGCCTCGACCCACAGGTTGAGAAATGCTAGCAGGGTCAATGAAGACCATCGGAAAACATAGATGCTTATATTACGATTCATTAACAGTAGCAGAATGACACTGATGAAGTTGCAACGGAAATAATGTTATGGTTGGGGGTCACCACCCCACGAGGAGCTGTCTTAAAGGGCCGCGGCCTTAGGAAGGTTGAGAACCGCTGAGCGTGGCTCGGTGAGCGGAAGCCTCCCGAGCTGTGCGTGGAGTGCTGTGGCGGGCAGGCAGGGAGGTCGGTGCAGAGTCACGTCTTGCGTTGGTAACTCAAAGCCAGCTTCCACACCGACGCCAGCCCCCCGCCCCCGGACGGACACGCACGGAGGCAGGCCCCCCACTTACCTGGCCTGCAGCAGGCTCAGCCTCCTCCTCCTCCTCCGGCGGCCGCTGCGCCAGGCCCAGCGCTGAGCGGGCCGCCGCCCACACGCAGGCCACGGCGTCTCCGAGGCTCACGGGAGGCTCACGGGAAGACTTCCGTTGGGGAACGAGAGCCACGCGGGAGCCTCTGAGCTGGGGAGGAGGAAATAAAGACGCCAACCATGAAATGTTGCTACTGTGATGCATCATGATGTAAATGTCTGCATTTTCCCATGGTCTTAGGCGACTCCCATGAAAAGGTCATTCGACCCCCAAAGGGGTCGTGACCCACAGGTTGAGAACCGCTGCTCTAGGTGACAGGACCTGGGCTGGCCCTGCCCCATGTGGGAGAGACGAGCCGTGGGAAGTCGGGACCGGGACGCTGGCCGGCGGCGGAGGGAGAGACACCCGCTCACCCACCCTGCCCTCCGTCCGGCGGGCACGTACCGTTCCCGTCCACAGGGCGGCCGCTGCGGCCAGGAGGGCTGGGGAGAGGCCCAGCCGCGTGTCTCGCCGGCCGCTCCCCGGAGAAGGCTGGGGGGCATCCGCGGAGGTGCCCGCCGGAGCGGCCGGGGGGAGGAGCAGGGTGCCACGCAGGAGGGCGAGGGCCGCCAGCACCAGGACCCCCGCCAGCTGCAGGGGAAGCCGCCCCAGGGGCCTTCTGAGCACAGGGTCCCCGGAGGGAGCCCAGCCTCGGGCCAGAGCTTCCAAAGGCTTTACAACGAGGACCAGCTGGGAGGAGCTGCTTTGGGGTGGTGACCACATCCCCGCCTCCTGACCCCACTCGTCCCAGGCGCTCAGCCCCAGCGCCCTTCCCCCTGGTCCTCCTCCCACCAGCGCCCCTCCTCCTTGCCCTCTGCACCCCCTGCCGAAGGCCAGGCCTGCTGCCAGGAGCACCTGTCTCCCAGCCTCTGTGCCCAGCGGGTGCCCCTCGAGGGCACAGCGAAACAGGCCGCCACAGGAAGGATGGGAAAGAGCAGTGGTGTGCGTAGCAGCCCGGGTGAAGCCCGTTGTCGGTGGCAACCACCCAGGCACGTGGCCAGGACCCACGTGGCTGCCCCGTCAAACCCCCCCCCCCCCGTGGCACGGAGCGAGGGGAGCGACAAGGCCCGTGCCCCGCGCCTGGCACCGAGCAAGCTGCGCCCAGGAGGTGGCACCGACCGCCTCCATCCTCCCAGGAACTCGCCGGGGAGGGGGAGGGCAGGGCGGAGCGTGTGGAGGCTCTACCGGTAACCGGAGGGGCCCGGTCTCACCCCTGGTGCGACGGTGCCCGCGAGGGAGCGGCGTGCGGCGAAGGTGCCGTGAGTGCCGAGCAGATGCAGGCATCTCAGGGTCAGGAGGAAGGACAGGGTTCCCTGGAGCCACCTCGTTCTCTGCAGCAGAGACACACACAGCAGCCAGGGTCACCCCACAGGCGGGCGGGCACAGGGGGAGGGGGTGTGCCCCGGGTGAGAGGGTGTGTGTGCCTGGCGTCAGCAGAGAGCAGGCACTGGGGAGGAGCAACGAGAGCCACAGCTCTCCGAAGGGCCGGCCCCCAGTCTGACCTTGCGGCTCCGCAGAGGTCAGGCCGGCTCAGCCGGGCACGGCGCCTCGCAGCCTCCGGGGCCCGAGGGGGCAAGGCCGCCACCACACGGGCACATGGAGAACTCAGTGCCCGCACCCTCCCCGCGCCCTCCGCCTTTGTGTGGGAATGAGCTCCTGTGTGGGAGCATTTCTCAGGCACGTCTGTGAAATGTGATCTTCAAGCTGGAGGCCCGGTGCACGGAATTCGTGCACGGGTGTGTGTGTGTGTGTGTGTGTGTGTGTGTGTGTGCCCCTCAGCCCAGCCTGCACCCTCTCCAATTGGGGACCCCTTGAGGGACGTCCGATGGCCCGTGTAGGTCCGATCCCACCTAATCGAGCAGTTGGACATCCCTCTCACAATCCAGGACTGCTGGCTCCCAACTGCTTGCCTGCCTCCCTGCCTGATTGCCCCTACTGCTTCTGCCTGCCAGCCTGATCACCCCCTAAGCACTCCCCTGCCAGCCTGATTGCCCCTAACTCAGTGGTTCTCAACTTTCCTAAGGCCGTGACCCTTTATGACAGCTCCTCATGGGGTGGTGACCCCCAACCATAAAATTATTTCCCTAGCTACTTCATCACTGTCATTTTGCTACTGTGATGAACTGTAATGTAAATATCTAATAGGCAGGATGTATTTTCATTGTTACAAATTGAACATCATTAAAGCATAGGGATTAATCACAAAAACAATATGTAATTATATATTGTGAAATATTTCTTTCTAATGACAAATAAATGAAATTTTGTCTTGAATCGTGGTGT
>PVJN01048280.1:0-15665 GCA_004026805.1 Lasiurus borealis
TTTGGGCTCATGGCTTTGTAAAAATTTGACATTTAATATGGGCGTTTAGCTAAAATGGAAGCATAGGTAAGGCAGGCCAGAGTGGAGACTTGAAAGTGTATCCATAAAAATGTAAGTTATCTGAAGTTTAACGTGACCAATTTGGAGTGGGAATTTCCCATATAATTGTTGCATTTTTCCCAATGATGAAACAAAACTTGGAATAGTTAAAGTAATAAATACACATATAAAAAACATTTTAAGTTGGAGTATAGGATATTGTTTTTGAATACATTTATTTTCTTCTTTAATAGTTTACTGCCGGAAACATTAATTGGAAGCATGTCCTACATTCATTTGTTGATATTTTATCGCCAAATTCTTGGAGATGTACTTCTGAAAGACAGGTTGAGCATGCAAAGTGCTGGTAAGAGGGTCTTTGCAATTTCCTTTTGTACAGTAATGCATCATGCTTTGAGTAAATGGTAACCTATGTTGGCCTGTATATTCTGCTTCCAAAGGTGAGACCAGTTATGAGAAAAGTGAGCCTTGGAAAAAACACTGATATAATAGGATGTTCCCCTCCTAAAATCTCTGTTTACTTGGTACAAGACTCATTCCAGAACTCTCTGTGGTGTGGACATATTGGGGGTTGGAGGTTGAGGGGACAGCTTTGAGCTTCTAGAGGTTAAAATGTTAGAATGTGTTGTCAACAAATCTTGTGACACAGTGATTCTATTTTGAATATATGTTATGTCTGTTGCAGTAAAACATATTGGATAAAGTTTGTATAAATCCTTTTTGGTCTTTGTATTTCAGATATAATCGGTAATCCCGTACTAGCCACCTTCCCCAAGCTCTTGGAGCAGCCTGATGTGATGGATGCACTCAGGGTGAGTAATATGTTGGGAATCTGGTGGGTTCTGAAAGCAATTAAACACACGTTACTGCATTCTGATACCTATCTGCATTCTGATACCTATATGCATTCTGATACCTATTCTTCTCTCCCCCCCCATTTAGATAATATCTCCTGATCTGTGTCCACTTTTTAGCTGACTTGGGCTCATCCTTCTTTTCTTAGCATGAGTGTTATTTTTCCAGGCTGTCCAGCACCCAATAAACAGATGAAGGGCATGCTGTGTACACTGTTGCAATCTCTTATTTGTTATTTGTTCCTTAACTTAAGATGGCCACTAATTGTGGCCTAAGAGCAAAAATCCAAAATGGTTTGTTAGAACTGAGTTCTTAGGGGAAAATCAGGGCATACATATCGTTCTTTATTTAATTCGACATATACTGTCTGTTGCATGAAATAGCAGCTGGTTGCATGAAATAGCATGAAATAGCAGCTGGTTGAACCACATGAATTCTTCAATTTTCAGCCATTTTTGACCTTCAAAATGTCAATTTTACAAAGTTCAACTTATAACAGGGTCAACAAATATTAGAAGGCCTATACAGATATTATGGCAGGTGCCACAGGGGAAGCATGACCCAGGTCTTTGGAGACTTAATAAGGCAGTAAATAAGGACCAGAGATTGTTCCATTAAAAAGTTCCTGGGTGAGATGGACCTAGAACATACTGGGGCCAAGTCTGGTTTTGACGTGCTGAGATGGGAATGGAAGACATTACAGGATAGATCCCAAGATGGCTACAGAGTAGATGGGAACTACACTCATCTGCTCCCACCCCATACAGGGTTTACAGCTAGATTATAGAGCAGTTAACCTGAATAACTGCTCTATAATAAATCAAAGGCTAGCTAAACTGAAATATTATAACCAAGGATTTATAGAAGAAGCCACATTGAGACTGGCAAGAACAGTGGAGACGTGGAAGGGGCTGGCCCTACACCCAGGTGTGGCAGTGGCTGAGAAGCTGGAGGGATATTATGGCTACAAAACTCTCTCCTCCCAGAATCATGGGGTCTCAACCCCATGTAGAAAGAATCCAGAACAACAGAGATGGGAAGAGGAGCCCACATAGCATCTGGTGGTGAAAATTGGTGGGTCTTCAGTCTACCTGAATTCCCAGATGCCACCTTCACAGGGATGAGCAATCTATAGTTACAAGCAGCAGCCTGGGGAATGCACTACCTGGTCTCCCACTGCTGGAGAGACCACTCTGCCATGCTTGGGTCCTATGGAGGGATCTGCTGGTTATATCCAGCAATAACTTTTGGGGCCCTCTTTTTCTAGAAAGGCTTTTGGTGGAAATTCAGACAGTGACTAAACCATGTGACTTTCGGAAGAATACTGGTCTCCCCACCTTGAGCACATAGTCAGCACTTCTTCCCCACTTGTTGAATCACTTAGAAGGCCTGCTGGGTTCAGTGGTAGAGGGGAACCAGAGTACTGTGCAGACCTGGTACTATCAGAACAATCTTTTATGGAAACTTTTGTCCAGGAACCAGACAGGTAGATGCTGGGGTGTGTGACTACTCCAGTTTCCCTAGTGATCTGTCTCTGCTACCCAGGAAGGGTAACTCTTATCTACAAAAGGGCCAACAGAACTTAAGACTCAACTACAACAGGAGGGTGTACATAGCCCACAAAACATTTCTGGAGCAAGGAGCTCATGTGACCTCGAAGATTGTGCCATTAAGCACAATAAGACACCATCATCCTAAAGCCATCATAAACAAATTTGGCAATCATAGCAGATCTACCTAATGCACAGAGACAAGTCTATCATTTAAAATTGAGGGTGAAATAAGGAGCTTCCCAGAAAAAAAATGCTAAAGGAGTTCATTACCATTAAACCAGTATTGCAAGAAATGTTAAAGGGCTTGTTGAAAGAAGAAGAAATATAATAGAAAAGAACATAAGTATAAAGAATAAAATGCAATAAATAAATGCTTATCAATAATAACCTTCAATATAAACAGATGAAATGCTCCAAAAGACACGGTAGCTGAAAATGGATAAAAAAACATGACTCTTGTATATGCAGTCTACAGGAGACCCACCTCAGAACAAAGTAGTCACATAACTGAAAATGAAAGAATGGAAAAAAATTTATTCCATGTAAATGGAAAGAGAAAAAGAAAGCTTGTGTAGCAATATTTATATTTGACAAAATATACTTCTAAACAAGGTAAAACAAGAGACAAAGAAGATTACTACAAAATACTAAAGAAATTGATCACCGAGACCGGTTTGGCTCA
The DNA here is from genome assembly GCA_004026805.1 of Lasiurus borealis. NCBI lineage: Eukaryota > Metazoa > Chordata > Mammalia > Chiroptera > Vespertilionidae > Lasiurus > Lasiurus borealis. The sequence continues at coordinate 3,151 of PVJN01048280.1, forward strand.
GTGGATAGAGCGTCGGCCTGTGGACTCAAAGGTCCCAGGTTCGATTCCGGTCGGGGGCATGTACCTTGCTTGCGGGCACATCTCCAGTGTGGGGTGTGCAGGAGGCGGCTGATTGATGTCTCTCTCTCATCGATGTTTCTGACTTTCTATCCCTCTCCCTTCCTCTCTGTGAAAAAATCAATAAAATATATTTTTAAAAAAAGAAAAAAGAAAGAAATTGATCCAACAAGAGGATATAATCCTTATAAACATGTGCACCTAATGTAGGAGCACCTAAATATATAAAAGAAATCTTGGTGAACATTAAAAGAGAGATTGACAGCAATATAGTCAGAGTAGGGTATTTTAAACACCCCTATTACCGTCAATGGATTGATCTTCCAGACAAAAAAAATAACAAGGAAACAGCACACTGGATCAGGTTGATTAAATGGATATTTACTGGACATTTTATCCCAAAAGAAGTAGAACATACATTCTTCTCAAGTGCCCATACAACATTCTTTTTAAAAATATATATATTTTATTATTTTTTTTTTACAGAGAGGAAGGGAGAGAAATAGAGAGTTAGAAACATCGATGAGAGAGAAATATCAATTAGTTGCCTCCTGCACGCCTCCTACTGGGGATGTGCCCGCAACCAAGGTACATGCCCCTGACTGGAATCAAACCCAGGACCTTTCAGTCTGCAGGCCGACGCTTTATCCACTGAACCAAACCTATTTTGGCCTATGCAATATTCTTAAAGACCACATGTTAGGACACAAAATAAGTCTCTATAAGTTCAAGAAGATTGAAATCATATTAAGCATCTTCTCAGATCAGTGGTATGAAACTAGAAACTAATTACAATAAAAAACCTGAAAAACATTCAAACACATGTAGGCTAAATAGCATGTTATTAAACAATGAATGGGTTAACAGATCAGGAAAGAAATAAAAAATTACTGAATCAAATGGAAATGAGTATATAATAACCCAGAATCTATGGGACACAATGAAAGCAGTTCTGAGAGGGAAGTTCATAGCATTATAGACCTACTGCAAGAAACAAGAAAAATATCAAACAATTTAACCCTATATTTAAAAGAGCTAGAAAAAGAACAACAAATAAAGCCCAGAGTAAGTAGAAGGAAGGAAATAATAATGATCAGAGTGGAAATAAATCACATAGACACTAAAAAAAATAATAAAAAATGCAAAAGATTAATGAAACCAAGAGCTGGTTCTTTAAAAAGATAAACAAGGTTGACAAACCTCTAACTAGATTCATCAAGAAAAAAGAGAGGACTCAAATAAATCCAAATGAAAGAGAAATAACAACTGACATTACATAAATAGGTGAATTGTAAGAAAATACTATGAACAACTATATATCAACAAATTGGTCATCCTAGGCAAAATGGATACATTCCTAGAAACATACAATCTTTCAAAATTGAATTAGGAAGAATCAAAAACCCTGAATAGACCAATACCAACTAATGAAATTGAAGCAATAATAATAATAAAAAACAACAACTCTCAGCAAACAAAAGTTCTGGATAGGATGTCTTCATAAGCGAATTTTACCAAACATTCAAAGAACTAATACCTGTCCTTGTCAAACTATTCCCAAAAATTCAAGAGGAAAAAACAGGCTCATCGCATGAGGTCAGTATTATCCTAATTCCAAAAACCAAATAAAGACACTATAAAGAAATAAAATTATAGGCCAATATGCCTGATGAACATAGATGCTAAATTCCTCAACAAAATATTAGCAAACCAGCTCCAGCAATACATTAATAAGATCACACACCAGCTGATGAGTCTAAAGTTGCTGAGTGCTGTTCGAGTTAAGTCAGATTCCTTACAGAGTTTGTGACTTGTGCACCTCTTACTGTTAATTTAGCAAAGTTCAGCTTGTTGGCGCTTTGGTGATGATAATGGCTCCTGGTCTGGTTAGTGAAGTGCTCTGGCCTCTAAGGGTCCCTTTCAAACTCTGGCCCTAGCCCAGCGGGGAGGAGCACAGCCCTTAAGACAGTTCTTCCAGGAGGCTCCTGCCAGGAAACTCCTGCAGGAGGGAGGGATGGGGAGGACGCACCTCTGTGGTCTTGGTGGGGAACTTCTTTGTTTCCTGGAGACTCTTCATCTTGGTGCCACATGTCATATTCACTCCAGGACCTCCCCACTGAGAAAGGTCGATGCACACAAGGAAACCGTGACTTCAGGCACCAGAGGAAGGATACTGGCTCAACAGGAGCAAGCAGCTAGAGCCTGGGCACCCCCTTGGGGACATTGTGCAGAGCTGACACCAGAGGCTTCAAGCCCCACTTCTGTGGGGCTACCTGAACTCTGGGTTCTTATTTCTGTAAAAGAGCATTGGTGAAGCCTCGTGGGCAGGTGGAAATATCTACCTGAAAGCTGTACTGCATTTATGTCTGTGACCATTGTCATCATCCAGCAGACAGAACTGTAGACAGGTGTGGTACGGGCAGTTTTCCACATCTCTACTGGCTCACCTGAAAAGCTTGCTAGTGTTTCATTGTTCGGGTGCTGTGTTTGTGCAGTTTGAATGTGTGTGTTCATCGTTCACTGATTCTGATCTTAAATTGGTTTGACGTGTAAGAAGCATGAGCTTCTCAGGTGTTCTTTGCTGCCTGGCCAGTCTGGCTTTGTGGTTAGAAGCAGGCGCCCTCAGACTCCATTCTTATAGTGGTGGTTCTGACAGGGTTCTAAACCCTGGGCACCAGCTTAATTACAGTAAACTTTTGGGCGTGTGGCAAAAACTTGTGAACCCTCAGATTAATATATCATTTGTTTCCTTTTCAGAGTTCATGGGCTGAGAAAGAAAGTACATTGAAAAGATCAGAGAAGGTAACCTGCTTTTCCACATGCACTTAACACATAGTGGACCAGTAGTTTTACTGTTAGCTTGACCCAGTGGCCAGATAAGTTTTCACTGAATGAGTGCAAAACATTTTACATAAATGTTAAAGGCATGTCTTAAAATTAAATACCCATTGCATTTTGAAGTTACTTATTACATGTTCTTATAAGCTAATATCTTTTTAAAGTATGATACTTTGTAAAACACTGTAGAATATGAAAACAGGAGAATTCTCATGATCTGTCCGCATTAACATCTGCAGTGTCACTGCTCACACATTCTAACATAGGCTCCTTTTAGGCTAAAGTGGCCATAGTCATATTCCTCCTAGTCCCTTAAATGGTGTCATTACAGTTGTAAAGACACGTCCCAGGAATGTCTGGGTGCTGATTTCTAAAGTGAACCAACACTGGGTCAGGAGTCATTTCAGGTCACTGAGTGTCATTTAGTTGAGGGGAGATTCTAAACCAAAGCTCCCAGTTGACTATCAAATTTCTCCTATTTTTAAAATGCTCTCAAAGTGCATAACAGGTAAGGAGAAGGAAAAAGAAAGTTGGCTTGAGCCATGTCAGACATTGAAAACGCAGGGTGTACCCTGTTGCCACAGAAGCATGGTCATTACAAACCAGCAGCACCATCCCTATCAGTGAGCAATACCCTGACTGTTCTGCTCTAGGGTCCAAGAGATAGTTCTGGAAAGGGCCACATGGTCAGTATTTTTGGCTTTTTGGGCCCTACATTCTCTGTCACAGTGACTCAACTTTGCCATTGTAACATCTGAGCATGGCTGTTTCTATAATACTTTGTTTATAAAAAGTAGCAGGGGCTATATGGACCCATGGGCCATGGTGTTTTGGACTTCTAAAGTCTTAATTATCTACAAACTGAAAACCCTAAAAGTTGAAAAAAAAAGTATCCACATTAAATCCTTATTTGACCTTTGTCAGAATTGGCAGTTTTAAAAAAAATATTTTTATTGACTTCAGAAAGGTATAGGGAAAGAGACAGAGAAGCAATAAGAGAATTATCCATTGGCTGCCTCCTGCATGTCCCACTCGGGATTGAGCTCGCAACCCAGCCATGTGCCTGGCTGAGAATCAAACTGTGACCTCTGGTTCCTGGGTTGACACTCAACCACTGAATCACGCTGGCTGGGCTAGAATTGGAGGCTTAATGCTATTCTGGTGTAGCCACGGACGAGGTGTTGGGCCTGAGGCCAGTGGAAATAGCCCTGCGCACAGGGTGTGCTTGGAGGGCGGCATCTCTGTGCAGGCTCCACAATGTGGGGATGCCTCCACCTTCAGAGTGCCTTGCCCTGTGATTCCCACTCAGCCTGTCCGTGTGGGGCTGAGTGACAGTCTACACTGCAGTCCTCTTATTATGGGGAGAGTCCGATAGTGGATCCTTACTGCTGGGGTCCTTTCTCTGGATTTGACGCAGAGCACCTGCGGCCCTTCCCTTACACTTGATCATCTGATGTGCTGTGATAGAAATAAGGGGCACAGCTGGCTTCATGTTGTGCTTTGGTTGCATTTGCTTGGTCCCACACCCTTGTCACTGGAATTAGACTTCAGCGCCCATTCTCCTTGGGATGTGTGCGACACCCTCAGTGCCTTAGGAGAGCCCTGGTTTCGAGGAGTTGCCCACAGACCCTCTGCTCCATGTGACTCGGTGACTAGTTCTTACTGAGGGGCTGCTTCCTGCTGCCTCCCTGGTGCAGAGCTGCTGACCCAACCCGCCAGGAACTGTGACACCTCTGCCCCCCTGTAATGGCCTTTAATCAATAGAGTTCATAGAATTTAACACTTAATGATGCAGATCCATTAACAGTTACTTGTGGTGTCTTCCCAGAGAGACACAGAGTTCCTGAAGGCTGCGTTTCTCCTAGTTTATCACAACTGCGCGGTGCCTCTTCTCCACTCCACACTCCTGCCCCCGTTCAGGTGGGCAGAAGAAGAGACCGAGGCTTCACGGTGGAAAGTCATCTCTGACTTCTTGAAGCAAAACCGAGAAAACCAGGGCGTCCTCCAAGCTCTGCTATCACCAGAGGATGTCCATGAACCTTTTGACATTTCAGAGCAGACCTACAACTTCCTGGGTGAAATGAGACAGAAAGCAACCTGACAGTGGTTGCTCACAGCCCTCCGCTGCCCACCGTGCTGCCCTCATGAAGTGCAGCCAGAAGTAACAGTCACGTCGAACTTAGCTTTACTCATCCTTGTGTAGAACACATTCTATAAGAAATATCTAGCTGGTCATGTGAATCTTTTAATAAGTTGTTATAAGGAATACTGTTAAAGTTGATTTTAAATTTCTTCAAAAACCACCTAACAAATGTAAGTTGACTGTACTTATAGTTTTATATAAAAGCAAGATTTTTATCAAAAGTTGAAATTATGATTATTCAAGAAAGTGACAATACAACCCAGGAGATGGTAGGAGATATGTACAGATCATATGTCTTTTAAGAGTCTAGTGTCTGGAATATAGAAATGTATGATCATTGCTAATAAAGTTGATGTTGTGAAATGAAAGGGAAATCAGCACAACCTATTTGAGAAAGTTGTGTTGTTAACCACTTCACTCAGTCTAATATTTGAATGTGATTTAACCTAATTAGATGTAAGAAAGAAGTTAGTTATGTCTTTTTATGTGCATTTAATGGGTGCTCCTTCAAAAAACAAAGTTCAGGTATTGGGGAAGAAGTCAGCCCAGCTGTTAGGGCAGGGATTCTGAACTGTAAACGAGGGGCCCACTCCCCACAACCTCCCTGCTGTGGGACTGCGAGGGGACGCATGTACCAAAGAGCAGGAACAGCCTCTGTCCTCGCCGTTTCATGGTCTAAGGTGTGAAGCCAGCAGAACTCACAGGAGTCAGCGGCGGTACAGAACGCATGCTGAGTAGGTTTGAGCCCCAACCCCTGGGGCCTCAGTGAAAGGGGCGGAGCTGGGAGTCTCAGCTGAGGCAGGCTGTCTGTCTGTCTGTCTGTCCATAGCTGCATTGGGAGCCCTGCGTGTGGCCGGCTCAGTTTCCTCCGAGAGAACATCCTCCGAGGGAGCCAGAGAGGATCAGAGCTGGCTGTCCCCTTGTCCCCTGGCAGCTTTGGGTTGCACCTCAAATTGGAGTCCGCAACAGCACCCTCTTCCTGTGCACAGGCATCTGAGCTTCAGAGTCGCCCCTCACTCCACCCGATGCCCTGGCACAGCGCCAGGTGGGGGCGAGTCGAAGGGGTCCGCCCCGACAGGCTCTCTCTCTGTCCTGTCAGCGCCTCAGGTGGATGGATTCCCCAGAGGAACCGCGAAGAAAGGAACCAGAGGGAAGGTGCCGACTGCAGAGCCCCTCACGGCTGTGGTTATATTAAACCCAGCAGCGCTGTGGCTGCGATGTCCTAGAACCGGGCCTGTGCAGAGTAGGCGGCCATGGACCACAGTGGGCATCCTACCGCCCGCGGCTACCTTCCCGCGCCTCGATACCTGACTTGGAGCACCTCGCAACACGGTCTGAGCGTCTGAGCTCCCCATATTCGCTGTCTAGCGGGTGGGCTAGATAACCTCGTCACCTCAGCACCCAGGCTTGCTGTCAGAGCTCTGGGTGTTTGATGGCTGATGAATGACTGGGCAAGGAGGCGGGCTGGGCGGAGCCGGAAGTGAGGGCTAGGAAGGGCTGTGCCTCCAGGTAGGAAGGAGCTCAGAGCTTCAACTTCCCCTGAATGAAGCTGTGGTCTGTGGCCACAATGCCAGGCGGAGACACAGAGGGACTCAGCTCAGTCTCAGGGTCTGATCCTGTGTCTTGTAGCCGTTTTTCTGGCTCTGGAGACAGGCTGGACTTTAACCTTTTAAAGGTTTGTGTGTGTCTGGCTTTGCCAGAAGATTACTTGGCAGAACTTTGTCCTTTTGAAGAAGCCACCTTGGGGAAGCAGGAAAGGCTCCCAGCTATGCAAGCCCTTCCCAGCTAGGCATCTCTGCATGGCCTTCCACGCATCCTTGCTCTAGACCAGTGGTTCTCAACCTTCCTAAGGCCGCGACCCTTGCATACAGTTCCTCATGTGGTGATGACCCCCAACCATGAAATTTTGCTACTGTTATGCATCGTGATGTTAATATCTGCATTTTCTGATGGTCTTAGGTGACCCCTGTGAAAGGGTTGTTCGACCCCCAAAGGGGTCGAGACCCACATGTTGAGAACCGCTGCTCTAGAGGCAGCCCAGTGTGTGTGTGTGTGTGGGGGGGAGGGATGGGGGGGAGTGGGAGGAGAGGGAGTAGCACTGAGGTTAGAATGAGGCCAATGAGGGATATTGAGGAGCAGAGCTATCGACACAGGATGGACATCCTTGGGGATGCTGTGTGATCACTGGGTCCAATTCATCTGAAGCCCACATTCCTCTGAACCACTAGCCTCCGAAGGTAGCAAATTCCCTCCACGGTTAACCAGAATGCCTCCTTCTAACCTTTCAATGGAGGCCACCCAATGGCTACACCTGTTCCTTCCTTCCCCAAGCACCTCAGGATTTGATGAGAGAGAAACTTCAATCAGCTGCCTCCCACACGCCCCCCACTGGGGGTGTGCCCACAACCAAGGTACATGCCCTCAACCAGAATCGAACCTGGGACCTCTCAGTCTGCAGACCGACGCTCTATCCACCGAGCCAAACTGGCTTCGGCTGTTTTGCTTATTCTTCTTGTTTTGTTTTGCTTTTTGTTTGCTTTGTTTTTATTTTTATCTTTATTTTTTTTACTTCTGTTTTATCTCGCCTCGCTTGATATTAGTTGTTGTTTGTAGTTTGTATTCATCTCTAGGTACTTGTTGCTGGCTTTTGTGGCTATTCTATTGGACTTTTCTCCCCATATATATAATTTATTCCCCTTATCTTTCTTATTCTCTTTCGTTTCTCTCTTATTTTTTTCTGCTTCTTTTTTCTTTTTTTCCTTTTTCTACCTTCTCTCAATTTTATTTTGGCACTCTTTCTTTTCTTTTCTCTTTCCTTCTTTCTCTCCTATCCCCTAATTTCTCTCTCTCTGGGTGTCACCTTTAATTGTGGCTATTAATATTGTGAATATATTTCTGTTCAGTGCCTTGTGCATTGTACCTGGTTGTGTTGTATTTTGTGTCTTTAAATCAATACAAGAGAGAGAGAGAACTACATAACCAGACACCTGAAGAAGAGAGACCATGGGCAGAAAAAGAAACAGCCCACATATGAAAGAAAAGCAGGCATCACCAGACACTGGGGGTTAGGACATACATGAGAATGAGGGGGGGGCATTGGGAAGAAATGTACACATGTAATACATTAATAAAAATTAAAAAAAAAAGGTAAATAAGTTAAAAAAATAAAAAAATATATAAATGCTCAGAGAGAGAGAGAGAAAGGGAAACATTGATCAGCTGCCTCATGCACACTCCCCACTGGGTATGTGCCCCCAACCAAGGTGCATGCCCTTGACCAGAATCAAACCTGGGACCCTTGAGTATGCAAGCCGATGCTTCATCCACCTAGCTAAACCAGTTAGGGCTGTCCAATATGTTTAAGAAAAAACTCTACCTAATAAAGAGAGAATATGTAGGAGAGGGCATTTGAGGGTGACCAGGTTGTCAGAGAAGGGCAGTTGGGGACAGTTAGCAGGGGAGCAGTTAGGTGTCAATCAGGCTGGCAGGAGTGTGGTTAGGGGTTGATTAGGGTGGCAGGCAGAAGCTGTTAGGGGCAATCAGGCAGGCAGGTGAGCAGTTGGGAACCAGCAGTCCTGGATAGTGAAAGGGATGTCTGACTGCCTGTTTAGGTCCTAGATTGGAGAAGATGCAGGTTGGGCTGAGGGACCCCTCCCCCCCAGTGCACTAATTTCGTGCACTGGGCCTCTAGTAAAAGATAAAAGCAGTTGTCCCAAAGTCTCTATGCCTGAGAGACTAGATTCAATCATTTGAAGCATGACTTCTTGAGTGCCTACTGTGTGCGGCAGTATTCGCTGTGAACCAAGTGACTGCTCTCCAAAAAGCAGCGTCCTGGGGAGAGGCATGGATGGGGACACAGAGGCAGATGAACTAACAAGCAAGGGTACTGGGTGGTGACAGTGTTACTCAGAGAATCACAACAGGCTGGCGCAGCCCCGTTCTGGTCAGACAGGGGACTCTGCCTCCTCCTCCTCCCACTGAGTGCAGCCAGAAGGCCTGGGCAGCATCTGAGGACTTGAAGCAATAAATGGGAACAGGGAGTCTTGGGAAGAAAACCAGAATTCAAATATCACCAAACTGGTGGAGGCTCCATTCTCCTCCCTAGGCTCAGAGACAGCATGGTCTTAGGAAGTGCACAGGAAACGGACAAATAGTTCCCCGTAAAGCCTCCCTTGTCGGTATGAGGAATGGGAATGAGCCAGACAGGCAGGGCATAGAAAGCCCTGCTTATTTGTGGGTTTTCCATCTTTCCCGTCCGGCCCCATCAGTCTAGTGACAGTAATAATAGCAACAGCAGTGGCAGCCAGACCAGAACGCTGAGGGAGAGGGACTCTTCTCTCGGATGAATTTTAAGGAAAAGACAAAATTCTTATCATAAAATTCAATTGATTGAAAAAGGTTCTCAATAAATTTTTAATATAGCAACTTTTAATGAGTTAAGGAGGGAAACTTACTTCAGAGTCAAATAGTGGAAAGAACAGATTACAAGAGATTTTAAACATCATGAGAAATGTTTTCTTTCATTTTCCAGACAAATTCTCATTCTGACAAATTTGAAATGGCAGTCATATTTCCCAGAGATCCACCTACTCTACACTTGCTAGAGTCACTCTGTTTTGGACAGGGTCTCTCAGAATGAATGTAAGTTCCAGCTGTGGAAAGTACAATCCTCATTGTGAGAATCATGACGTTTTGAAGAATCCTTTCATTTCCGAACTGGGACAGCAGAGCAACATATAAACAAATCATAAATACAACACATACGAAGTATTTCTTGAGAAGTGAAGGAGAAAGAAACTTGATTCCTTTTTGCATACTCAGATGTCTCTCACAATCCTCTTTCCTCAGGCTTCCTAACCTGGTCCGCCTAGGGATCCACCCAGGTTGCTCAGGGAACTCGGAGCCCCTTCCCAGCACAAACCCAAACAGCTGACAAACGCTGTCTTTCCACCTCTCCAGGCCTCTTGTGTCACCCTGTCCTCTTCTACTACCTTAGACCCCACTTCTCCAGAGGGAGCCCTTTTTCTAAACACCCATTTATATCCCAATCAACCCCTGACATAAACCGCAAACTTCAAAAAACATACTGTACAGGTCCACAGGCAGTCCTCCGGAGGGGGCCGCTGTGGAGATCCAGCTGGCCCTTCCAACCCCGCTGCTCACTCTCCCTCCACCCTCTCAGGCCAGCCACCCGAAGCAGCACCCCAGGCATGAGGACCAACACTGTCAGGTTGCTGGGCACGAAAGCGCCCGATTGGTCCCTGGGGGAAGTGTTGCCACTGCCCACCGGCTCCATCTCGCCCCATAGAGTTTCTTTTACCTGGAGAGTTAAATCTGTATATTATGATTGCAGATCTATTTTTATTTATTTCTCTCATCTTACTGTTTGCATTTTTTTCTATGAGAATTTCTCTTTACTCTTTCCCCTCCTTTCCTATCTTCTATTTAAATGATTAAGATGATGTTATTTCATTTCCTCCGAATAGTCTAGAAGTTACCTATATTTATATTCTCTTAGTTGTTTTTAACTGACATTTTAAACTTATATAATAATTTAATAGTCTGAATATAAATAATTATATTTATTATTGTCATGACCACTTAAGAACATTAGACTGTCTTAACTTCAGTTTTCCATCTCATTTTGTATTTTAGTATTGCTTATTATTTTAGTCCCACCATATTTTATGTTCCTTTAAATCATTATTTTAGTTATGATGGTCATTTTATAAATTAAATACTTGTTTAGATTTTCTTACATGCTTACCTATTTTCTCTGCTCACTGTTGATTCTTACATCTTATTCTTTTCTTGTGAGTTCAGTTTATTTCTGAAGTGCATCCTTTTTAGATATTTGTTTTTAGCAAGGATCAGTGAACAGTAAACTCTGTCTTTGTTTTAATATGCCTTCATTTGGGAATATATATCTAGTGATTACTTAGCTGGGTATTGATATATCTAAGAAAGAAGTAGGTTTTTAGAAATAACATTTTATTTATTTATTTAAAAAAATTTTTTTAGTAATGTATTACATGTATACATATCTTTTTTTATTATTAATTAAATCTTTATTATTCAGATTATTACATTTGTTTCTCTTTTTTCCCCTCCATAGCACCCCTCCACCCAGCTCCCACCCCTCCCTCTGCCCTTAGCTCCCTCCCATTGATCTCATCCATAGGTGTATGATTTTTGTCCAGTCTCTCACTGTACACCCCTCACCCCTTTCCCCCTGTGAATTATCAGTCCACTCCCTTTCTGTGCTCTAGATTCTATTATATTCACCAGTTTATTCTGTTGATCAAATTTTTAATTCACTTAATTTTTAGATTCACTTGTTGATAGATATATATTTGTTGTTCATAATTTTTTGGCTTTTACCTTTTTCTTCTTCCTCTTCTAAAAGAGTACCTTTTAGCATTTCATATAATACTGGTTTGGAGTTGATGAACTCCTTTAGCTTTTTCTTATCTGTGAAGCTCTTTATCTGCCCTTCAATTCTGAATGTTAGCTTTGCTGGATAGATTACTCTTGGTTGTAGGTTCTTGCTATTCATCACGTTGAATATTTCTTGCCACTCCTGTCTGGCCTGCATCGTTTCTGTTGAGAAATCAGCTGACAGTCGTATGGGTGCTCCCTTGTAGGTAATAAACTGTTTTTCTCTTGCTGCTTTTAAAATTCTCTCTTTGTCTTTTGCTCTTGGTATTTTAATTATGATGTGTCTTGGTGTGGTCCTCTTTGTATTCCTTTTATGTGGGGTTCTGTGTGTTTCCTCGACTTGTAAGTCTATTTCTTTTACCAGATGTGGGAAGTTTTCAGTCATTATTTCTTTAAATAGGCTTTCAGTATCTTGCTCTCTCTCTTCCTCCGGCACCCCCACAATTCTGATGTTGGTACGCTTGAAGCTGTCCCAGAGTCTCCTTACATTATATTCACATGTTTGGATTCTTTTCTCTTCTTGCTTTTCCATTTGAGTGTCTTCTGCTTCTTCTTCTTCTTCTTTTTTAATATTGATAGTATCATTTATTACTTAGAGTCGCTACCAAGAAGTGCTGATAACTCTCGTGCCAGGAGACCAACCTTTTTTTACTCATTTCAATTCAGTGCCATTTTCTTCTCCCAACAAGTATAACAAAATCTGATGAACGAGGTGTTTTGTGGTGTTTATTTATTTTTATTTTTTATTTTTTAAATTAAATCTTTATTATTGAGATTATTACATTTGTTTCTCTTTTTTCCCCTCCATAGCACCCCTCCACCCAGCTCCCACCCTCCCTCTGCCCTTAGCTCCCTTCCATTGATCTCATCCATAGGTGTATGATTTTTTTCCAGTCTCTCCCTGTACACCCTTCACCCCTTTCCCCCTAAGAATTAACAGTCCACTCCCTTTCTGTGCTCCTGATTCTATTATATTCACCAGTTTATTCTGTCGATCAAATTTTTAATTCACTTAATTTTTAGATTTACTCGTTGATAG
>PVJN01048281.1:0-15666 GCA_004026805.1 Lasiurus borealis
GGGCTATGCCGAGGTTCAGCCTGGCCCTAAACCTGGGAAAAGGGACTCAGGGTCCGGGCTATGCCGGGGGTTCAGCCTGGCCCATAACCTGGGAAAAGGGACCCCGGGGGTCCGGGCTATGCCAGGGTTCAGCCTGGCCCATAACCTGGGAAAAGGGACTCAGGGTCCGGGCTATGCCGGGGGTTCAGCCTGGCCCGAAACCTGGGAAAAGGGACCCAGGGGGTCCGGGCTATGCCGAGGGTTCAGCCTGGCCCGAAACCTGGGAAAAGGGGCCCAGGGGGTCCGGGCTATGGCAGGGGTTCAGCCTGGCCCGAAACCTGGGAAAAGGGACCCAGGGTGTCCGGCCACCACCATGGGGGAGAAGGAGCCAAACCCGCTCGGCCCCATCAGCAGCAGCAGCAGACAGGGTCCTGGCACGGAAGCCGGGGGCAGGGCGAGCCCATGAACTGCTTGCTGGCAGGCGCCCGGAGAGATGTGTCGGAAATCAAGATGCAGTAAAAACAACAAATAGGACATGTCCGCCCGGTTAAAAACGGTGTAAAAGGAGCAGCTGTGAAGCACAGACGGGGGAATACAGTTGTTGTTTTTTTAAGTGGAATATTTTTTGTGGTTTTTTTTTTTTTTCCTGTACAGAGGCTCAAGAAAGCATTAAAACTTGAGTCACTGAAAAATTGTCTTCAGCCGAAACCAGTGTGGCTCAGTTGGACAGAGCGTAGGCCTGCGGACCAAAGGGTCCCAGGTTCGATTCCGGGCAAGGGCATGGGCCTGGGTGGCGGGCACATCCCCAGTAGGAGGTGTGCAGGAGGCGGCTGATGGTTGTTGCTCTCTCATCGATGTTTCTAAACGCTCTATCCCTCTCCCTTCCTCTCTGTAAAAAATCAATAAAATATATTTAATTTTTTAAAAAGAAAATTGTCAAGTTTGATGGTCCACTCCCCCTCCCAAAAAAAAAAAGAGCTACAATCTGATTCCCATTAAGCAGTGAATCTTCGGAACCACTCTCAGCGGCAGCTGTGGCCCAAACCCAGAACTTGTCAAAGTCGCGTTTTAATCAGTAAGGGTGCCCCAGCCTCCTATTTGTTCCGTGTGAAGCCACCCTCACTTTGGACTTGGGCAGGAGGAGGCCCTGGCCGGACCCCACGCTACAGCTGTTATCCCTGCCCTGGCCCGTTTGGCTCAGTGGTTAGGGTGCCCATCAGCCCTGGTACCGGAGAGTCCCAGGTTCAGTTCCAGTCAAGGGCCCGGACCAGGATTGCAGGTTTGATCCCAGCCCCAGTCAGGGTACGGCTGGGAGGCAGCCGATCGATGTGACTCTCTCACGTTGGATGTTTCGATGTTTCACTCTCTCTCCTTTCTCTCTGTGTGTATCTCTCTCTCCTTCCTCCTCCTCCCCTTGCTCTCTCTAAAATTCAATGGAAAAATATCCTCGGGTGTGGAATAAAAAAAAAAAAAAGTACGTCCTTTAGTTCTTTATGGCAAGTGACTCATTCATACCTCCACAGACCACACCAAAAGGGGTGAGCTTACATCCTGCTCAGGCGCTGAGGCAAACTAATGAGATAATCCCCGATTACAGGGCCCCTTTCCTGAGGACAACAGAACATGCCGGGCAGAAGGGACAGCGTGGGGCTCTCAGGTTCCCAGCTCACGCTTTCGGGACCGGCCTGTGGACGTGTGTGCAACTCGGTGGCCAAACAGGAAGCCATGAACCCACATACTGGACATGAACACTTTTATGACAAAAGGAAAAAAAAAAAAGGTGATCAGCAGGATCCAGCGAATGGGCACCTTCTCCTGGTCGTTTACATCAGTTAGAAAGCCATCGTGTAGAAGATTTTTTAAAAATATATTTTATTGTAGTTTTTTTTTTTACAGAGGAAGGGAGAGGGATAGAGAGTTAGAAACATCGATCAGCTGCCTCTTGCACGCCCCCACTGGGGATGTGCCCGCCACCCAGGCCCATGCCCTTGACCGGCATTGAACCTGGGACCCTTCAGTCCGCAGGCCGACACTCTATCCACTGAGCCAAACCGGTTTCGGCTAGAACATTTTTTTAATCCAAGACCTCACCGTTGTCTACATGGAAGAAAAACAAACTAATCTCTTGATAAATGTTTTTTATTTTATTTCATTCTCAGTCAGTAGAACAGTTCTTGTTTTTTCAAAGTAATGGCAAATGCATTCTTGTAAAAGTTCGAGCCAGCAAAATACAGAACATACCTTACAAAGTGCTCTCCCACATGTCCCCACACATATAATACATCCTCCTATCTTCCAAGACCTCTGTCATCCCCAGACATGTGTATTTGTGGACACACACACATATCTTCTCCCCCCGTGTCTGGCATTATACCATATCAGAGTGTTCTGCAACTTGATGTTTCCCCTTGATTAATAAGATGTCTTAGCCGAAACCGGTGTGGCTCAGTGGATAGAACGTCAGCCTGCGGACTGAAAGGTCCCAGGTTCGATTCTGGTCAAGGGCATGTACCTTGGTTTCAGGCACATCCCTAGTAGGGGGCGTGCAGGAGGCGGCTGATTGATGTTTCTAGCTCTCTGTCCCTCTCCCTTTCCCTCTGTAAAAAAAAATCAATAAAATATATAAAAAATAATAATAATATGTCTTAGAGATGCCTTCGTGCCTGGACACAGAAATCTGCCTTCTTCTTTCCATTCTTTTTCACTTCTATACTGATACTGTGTGGTACGGATGTCGCCTACGCTTCCCCTTCACCCTATTAGAGAGCACAGTCGTTAGGAACAGACTCTGGCCGAAACCGGTGTGGCTCAGTGGATAGAGCCTCAGCCTGAGGACTGAAGGATCCCGGGTTCGATGCCGGTCAAGGGCATGTACCTTGGTGGCGGGCACATCCCCAGTAGGGGGTGTGCAGGAGGCGGCTGATAGATGTCTCTCGCTCATCGATGTTTCTAGCTCTCTGTCCCTCTCCCTTCCTCTCTGTAAGAAATCAATAATATATATATTAAAAAAAAAAAAAAAGAACAGACTCTGGAGACTTAAGTGTCTGGGTTCAAATCCTGCCACCGCCAAACACTAGCTCTGTGTGTTTCCATTTCCTCGGAATGTCTGTTTCAAAGTGCTGAGGAGACTACTGGCCCTCCATAAATATCAGTTATTACTAGCATCTTGCTAATATCTTCTTACTGTCACAAACCCTGCTGCAGTTGGCATCCTTGTATGTTTGCCTCGGGGTGGACATATGTCCACAGTATTGGCTCCTAAAAGTGAAATAGTTGTGCCCAGCTGGCACGGCTCAGCGGTGGAGGATCGACCTCTGAACCAGGAGGTCAGGGTTTGATTCCCAGTCAGGACCCATGCCCGGTTGGTTGCAGGTTCGATCCCCAGGGTGGGGCGTGCAGGAGGCAGCCAATGCATAATTCTCTCTTACCATGGACATTTCTCTCTCTCTCTATCCTTCTACCTTCCCCGCTGAAGTCAATAAAAATAGTCCGTTTTTTTTTTTAAAGTGAAATGGTTGTAACGAAGGGGTAGCCTGCTTTCCAGAGCCACAGGTTCTGCCAAACCATCCTTTAGAGACTACAGCAGTGTCTGTTCCCACCCTGTGTAGGAGAAACTGCCAATTTCCCCTTAGCTGTGCCAATGTTAAATACTGTAAACCTTTTTAATGTGTGCCAGTTCCCGGGGCAAACAGACCGGCACCTTGTTTTCGTGTGTATTCCCTTGGCGACGGCTGGGATGAGCGTGCGTGCTTCTCTCCTCTGAAGTCACCTGTGTGTGTGCTCCTCCTGTTCCCTCGCTAACTTACAGCAGCTCTTTATTATAATATCCCTCCTCATTACAGGAGAAGGTTAAAATATGTGTCAGAGACTGCAGTGTGTTTTTCTTCCAGTCTGTTGTTGGCCATTTAATTTTTTTTTCAGTACTGTTTGTCGCACAAACATTTTTATCTTTTATATGAATTCAAATCTACCAATGGCCCTGACCGGTGTGGCTCAGTGGATAGAGCGTTGGCCTGCAGACTGAAGGGTCCCGGGTTCAATTCCGGTCAAGAGCACGTACCTTGGTGGCAGGTACATCCCCAGTGAGCGGTTTGCAGGAGGCAGCTGATCGATGTTTCTCTCTCATCAATGTTTCTAGCTCTCTCTCCTTCTCCCTTCCTCTCTGTAAACAATCAATAAAATACCTTAAAAAAAAAAAACCCTCTCAAATCTACCAGTGTTTTCCTTTACCTCTTCTGGGGTTCATGCCCAGATCGGGAAGGATTTTTTTTTAAATATATTTTATTGATTTTTTTACAGAGAGGAAGGGAGAGGGACAGAGAGTTAGAAACATCGATGAGAGAGAAACATCGATCGGCTGCCTCCTGCACGCCCGCCACTGGGGATGTGCCTCCCACCAAGGTCCATGCCCTTGACCGGAATCGAAGCTGGGACCCCTCAGTCTGCAGGCAGACGCTCTCTCCACTGAGCCAAACTGGTTTCAGCAGATTGAGAAGGATTTTAAACCCAATTCTGAGAACACCCGGTGGACAGACGCTGCAATAAGAAATAATATTTTTCTAGTGATATCAACTCCTCCTGTCCCCAGCGAGCCACGGAAAGAGGGTGTCTGTGCTTGCATCTCTCAGGGCGACCCCTCTGCAGCTCGGTGGCTCTGTCCTGGGTGGATGGCTTCCTTCTTACCGCTGTCCCTTCTAAGTCCTGAGCACGGTGGGACGGGTGGGCATTCAACAAAATACTTGGTGGGAGCCGAGACCGGTTTGGCTCTGTGGATAGAGCGTCGGCCTACGGACTGAAGGGTCCCAGGTTTGATTCCGGTCGGGGGCATGTACCTTGGTGGCGGGCACATCCTCAGTGGGGGGCATGCAGAGGCGGCTGATCGATCTCTCTTTCTCTCATCGATGTTTCTGACTTTCTATCCCTCTCCCTTCCTCTCTGTAAAAATATCAATAAAATATATTTTAAAAAAAATTAAAGATGCCACCTGGCCTTCGGCTCCCATAAGCAGAGCTGCGCACGGACCGTCCTTGGCACCTCTGTGTGTGGTGCTCGCCAGGACTGGCTTCAGGAGGACCATCACCACGATGCAAAAGGGCCGGCTCTGAGCTGGGCCGCGCGCTTTATGGAAATCAGCCGACTTCTCCCACAGCCCTCGGTGCGTGATGATAACCTTGTGCCCATTTCCCGGCGACGTCACAGGGACTCGGGCAGGTTCCCCCAGCATGAGGACGCGAACTAAGGAATGAAAACGAGGCGCTCCGAACGGTCAGGGCGGCACCCACACACGCCCAGCCTCTCCCCTCTCGCTCCCCATGGCAGAGCCCCGGGAGGAGCTGGGGTGTCCTCGCCAGAGGCCCCGGCCCCACCCCGCCCGGGGCTCAGAGCAGAAGAAAGGCAGGTGCTCTCCATTCGCAGGCGTCGCTACTTGTGTGTGAACGCCGCGGCTGGAAAGGGCGCGGGCCTCGTGGTTCGTGGACGGGAGCTCCGTCCCGTGTCTCATCCGCGATCCCGGTAACGACGCCCCGCCTGTGAGTCAGGCTCTTCGCACACAGACCGCGGTATGACGCGGGTTGTCATTAAGGCGCCGTCAGATCTGCAGATGAAAAGGTGCCGGACGGGTCCCGGCGGGTTATTCACGGGGATGCCAGGGACGGCTCTGCGAGGAGAGAGAAACATCCGTGATGAGAGAGGGTCGTGGATCGCTGCCTCCTGCATGCCCCCGGCTGGGGAGGCAGCCTGCAGCCGAGGTAGGTGCCCTGACCAGGAGTCTAACCGTGACCTCCCCATGCCTAAGCTGACACTCAACCGTGTGTCAATTGTGTGACCTCAGGCCCCGCAGGCCCCTTCTGGGCCTCTGTTTCCTCCTCCAAAACCCAAGGGCCGGAGTTAACCCCCGAGAGGCCGCCGGGCTGGGACAGGGACGAGCGTCCTGGGAGACACAGTTGGAGCTGCGATCTCAGGGCAGAGCGGCATTCGAGCACCGAGCGAGCTGGACCGAGGGACGTTCCGGGGGCGAGCAGAGGCTGCGGGCGGAGGAGGGGGGCAGCCACTGCTGGTGACTGAGAACAAACCCCCGATGGAGCCCCGGTGGCCGGGGGGGGGGGTACTCCCGGGACCGGGAACGCCAGGGCGGGAGCCTGCGTTGCAGAGGGAAGACTTTGGGCTTCCTCAGGCTCACGGTCCCCTCTGCTCCCCGCTCCCCCCCCCCCCCCCATACCTCCTCCCCCGACTCCCGCCAGGTCCCTGTCTGCATCTCCTGTGGCAGCTGCCCGCTCCCCTGGCGGTGCCTTTGCTGAAGTCCCTTGTCCAAGGAGGACGAGGGAACAGCACCGGGCGAGGCAGCCGATGGGTAAGAGCTATTCCGGGCGCCGCGTGCATCTTGGCAGAGGGCTTGTTCCTGTCATTATCCTGCTTAAGTGTAACAGTCTGGTAGTTTGCAGGGAAGTCCAAGGCGAGATAATCAAAAGAAAGTGAGTTTTAAATGTATATATATAGAGAGAGATTGCAGCCCTAGCTGGTGTGGCTCAGGGGCTAGAGCGTCAGCCGGCGGACTGAAGGGTCCCAGGTTCAGTTCCAGTAAAGGGCACGGGTCTGGGCTGTGGGCTCTATCCCCAGTAAGGGGCGTGCAGGAGGCTGCCAATCAATGATTCCCTCTCATTACCGATGATGTTTCTATCTCTCCCTCTTCCTTCCTCTCTGCAATCAATACATATATAATAAAAGGGTAATATGCTAAGTAGACAGAATATCTTCTGGACATCCTTCCTTATGAAGCTGGGTCCAGAAGGAAGCCAGCTGGGTCCTGAGTGCTGCAGAGAAGCCGGTACCGGCTGCCGGAGGAAGGAAGGCCTACTCCTGCATGAATTTTCGTGCATCGGGCCTCTAGTATATACACACACTGAGTGGCCAGATGGTGATGATTTCTGAACGCATCATGATCTGGCCACTCAGTGTCCATCCTATAGAATAGAAGGCTAATATGCAAATTGTCCCCTCCGCCAGGAATTCGACCAGAAGGCAGACCGCCAACTGTCCATGTCCCCTCCCCCTGGCCAGGCTGGCTGGACCCCACCCATGCACGGATTCATGCACCGGGCCTCTAATATATGTATGCATTCAGAGATCATAATAATCTGGCCACTCACTGTGTGTGTGTGTGTGTGTGTGTGTATTGCAAAAATGTACATCTAAGAAAAAAATGTTAATGGTCCTTGAGCAAGAAGGATGCTAGGCAGGAAGGCAAAACACTGGGGAAAATTCTAAAAATGAACAGGAAGCATAATACAGCGTTACCTCGAGATACGAGTGCCCTAACATACGAGATTTTTGAGATATGAGCCATCGAGCGAGCGGTTTTTGCTTTGAAATACGAGCAACATTTGAGATACGAGTCATCCCGCCGATCGGCCGGCTGCACACGACCCACCAGTTTACCGTGACTCGAGCGTCTCGTAGTTTCCCACGCCTCAAGGTTACGGGACGAATTAAACTCGTATCTCGAGGTACCACTATACTAACCCACCGAGAGGCACACGGCGTTACTGGGGAATGGGCAGCTGTGTAGCTCCGGCCTGTCCCGCCTTCTCCGGCCTCAGTTTCCCTACCTGCCAACCGGAGGCGTTAGACCCGATGGTGGTTCTCTCCCTGCCAGCCTCCCCTGCTCCGCCTCGCCTGACCCCGGTCCCGGCACGGCCTCCGGGCGCGGGCCCAGCTCGGGCAGCTGCTCGGCGCGGCCCGTGTGTGGCTTTGGCGGGAGATGAAAGGGCAGCGCCGGCGTCAGGCCGGGGCCGCGTGAGGCGCTCAGCAGACGTGAGCCAGCCTCGCCGCGCTGCCTGCCTGCGGGGACAGGGCCCCGCACCCCTGGTGGACGTCCCCCAAGGAGCCCCGGGCCTGGGCCCACCCACACAGCTGGGCAGCTGGCATTCCAAACGCCTCTCTGTCTCCTGTGTCCTTCTGTGGGCGAAACCCCCTGGTTGAGCCACCGTGGGGCGGGGGGGTCCCCCGGAGACACCTGTCCTGTGAGCTGCTTCCTGCTGGAGAACGCAGCCTGCTCTGCCCCCTCCTCGCTCCAGAAGCCCTGGGGGCCGGGGCCCGTCCAGGCTCGGGGAACCCAGCGTATCTCCAAAGCCTCCGGTTGCTTAGCAGCTCCCCGCCATGTCCCTCCGAACTGCCGCGCCCCAACGTGCTCTGGGGAGCGCGGCCTCAGGCCCTCTAGCATTCAGGCAAGGCCTCCTGGGTCTGGTCTCCGCCAACACTCAGCCCCTCTTGTGGTGGTGGTTGTTAATCTTCACACAGGGGTAGGCTTTTTCCGTTGATTTGGGAGAGAGGGAGGGAGGGAGGGAAGGAGGGAGGGAGAGAGAGAGAGAAAGAGAGGGAAAGAGAGAGATGACAGAGACCATCTATGGATAGTGTGCAAGAGGCCTGCTGCTTAAAACAATAAAGACAGCCCAGCCGAAACCGGTGTGGCTCAGTGGATAGAGCATCGGCCTGCGGACTGAAAGGTCCCAGGTTCGATTCCGGTCAAGGGCATGTGCCTTGGTAGCGGGTGCACCCTGGTGAGGGGCATTGCAGGAGGCAGCTGATCCATGTCTCTCTCTCATCCATGTTTCTGACTCTCTATCCTTCTCCCTTCCTCTCTGTAAAAAATCAATAAAATATATTTTAAAAAAACAACAATAAAGGCAGCCCAGTCCACTGTGTTTCTGGGTGCCTTCCCCTGTCTGGGAGCCCCTCGGGTCACTTCTTGGGAGCCTTCTCGCAGACCCCCCCCCCCCCTTCACAACCTGTCTCGGTCGCCTTGGTGGGACTTGGGCGTCTAACTTGCCTCATAGCGAGAAGAGCTGCTGAGATCAGAGAGGAAACTGCCCTGAAAGGAAGGGAGATGTGGCATTCGCGAGCCGTGTTTCCCATGCCGGGGGGGAGGGGGGGAGAAGGGTCCCCTTATCCGCCCTCCAAGAGCCAGGCCTGGCCAGGACGCAGACACGCGGGTCCCTCCGGGGCGGGCAGGCCGGGCGTCCCCCGCCAGCTCTGGAGGTGCGGCTTCCGCTCCGGCCTCGCCCGCCTGGCCCGGTCCCAGCGCAGCAGTGACATAAGGACAGGCAGATGGCAGGTGTGGGTGGCGGCGCACAGGCACCGCCTGAGTCAGCAGGAAGCGGAGCTGCTGGCGACACGGGACCCATCGGGCGGCAGGAAGACAGATTCGGGCCATCGGGAGGAGGGCACACAGTCCTCGGCCCTCGGCCGGCCCTGCCCCCGGCCGCCAGCCCCGCACGGGGAGCCACCGCGACGCCCACGGCCACGGCCCTGGAGGCCACCCACCCCCGTGCCTGAAGCTGGCGAGGTGTGCACGGGCTGCTTGGGGATGCTGTCTTTTTAAAATTATGGTTCGTTCCCAAGGTCGAGATTTCCCCAACAAATCCTCACCGTTCATTCTTTTTTTTTTTTTAAAGTATATTTTATTGATTTTTCACAGAGAGGAAGGGAGAAGAATAGAGAGTTAGAAATATCAATGAGAAACATCGATCAGCTGCCTCCTGCACGCCCACCACTGGGGATGTGCCTACAACCAAGGTACACGCCCTTGACCGGAATCCAACCTGGGACCTTTCAATCCTCAGGCTGACACTCTATCCACTGAGCCAAACCAGTCTCGGCTATTATTGATTTATTACAGAGAGGAAGGGAGAGAGATAGAGAGTTAGAAACAGCGGTGAGAAACATCGATCAGCCGCCTCCTGCACGCCCCCCACTAGGGATGTGCCCGCCACCAAGGTCCATGCCCTTGACCGGAATCGAACCTGGGACCTTTCAGTCCGCAGGCCGACGCTCTATCCACTGAGCGACACTGGTTTCGGCCGACTCTCCCTCTTAGCTCAGGAGCCCCGTTAGGAAATAGCGAGGCCGTTCATTAGCTCTCCCCTGAGGTAAAGCGCGTTGGCCTCAGAGGCCGGTTGTCTGCGCCACCGGCTCGCCGCGGCCGGCCTTTGTTTGTGCGGAGCCGGAGGAAGCGGGCTTCCCTGGGAAACGGACAGAGAGCGACCGTCTTCCGCCCCCGGCCGGCCTCCTTCCCCTGGGGAGGCAGCGGGCACGGGAGGCCACCGGCCCGGCTGCTGTCCGTGCAGACGCCGGCTCTGTGCTCTGCTTTCATTGTCGTCGGCTTGTCAGTCTCTCTGATTTGAAAAGGAAAAAGAGGGCTCCGTATAGCGGGCTCCCTGCTGTGAGACGGAACCATGGGTAGCCTTGGAGGGAGGTGAATGGCGTGTGTGTGTGCATGTGTGTGCATGTGCATGCATGTGCATGGCTGTGCATGCATGTGTGTGTACACGAACCCTCCCTGCCCAGAGCAGAGGCTGGGGGGGCACAGTGGCCGCTGACGTTGAACTCTGTGGCATGTCTGTCCCACTTAGTCTCACGGAAGAGCCCAGCGCCCTGACCCCACCGCCGTGCACGCGCCCTGCCCGAGGGCGGGCGCCTGGACATCATGAGGGCCTTCCAGCCAGAAACTGCCCGCTGTACCCCCGCTGCAGCTCCAGCTCGGGGCGCCCTCTGTGAGCCGGCCGGGGCGCCCCCTCCCTCCGCCCCCCGCCTGGCCGGCCCTTCCCGTCCGCTGCGGCCGTGTCTCTCTCTCTCTCTCTCAGGCGGTGCTTCCTGCAGCAGCCGCGGCCTGGTGCCGTGCTGAGGTCTCGCTCTGGCATCCCTGGAATGTCCGTCTTCCCGGTTCTGCCGCTCCTTCCCGGGAGCGTGAAGGCACGGAATAAAGAGCCCCATTTATGCCGCTGGCCTCCCGAGCGGTGCATCTCCCTGCTGAGCGCTGAAGGCCGCTCCTGTCTCAGGGACAACCTGTGAATGGCCTGGTGCCCCTCCCGGCGGGGGGATGGGTTCCCCTGGCACGTGACCCGGGCTGGGTGCAGCCTCCACCAGCCGGCCGGCCCAGTGTGCCTGCAGCTGCCCATGCTGGGTGCCCCCCGCTAGCAGAGCCACCAGCTCCCTGCTCCCCCTCCTCCTCCTGGCACCGAGGGTCTGAGCTCACGGCTGGCTTTGCGGGGTCAGTGCCCAGCTGGCCGTGGAGACTTCTCTGATGACCCGGGTCACCAGCCTGCAGACAGCCCCCTGCAGTGGACGGCACGCTTTCATAGGCTGCAAACCACCCATTCTCCAGCACAAAACTCAGAGGTGTGGGTCTCTCTCTCTCTCTCTCTCTCTTGCTACACACACACACACACACACACACACTGAGTGGCCAGATGATGATGATCTCTGAACACAAAATAATCTGGCATCCTATATAACAGCAGTTCTCAACCTTCCTGAGGCCGCAACCCTTGCATACAGTTCCTCATGGGGTGGTGACCCCCAACCATGAAATGTTGCTACCGTGATGCATCGTGATGTCAATATCTGCATTTTCCCATGGTCTTAGGCGACCCCTGTGAAAGGGTCATTCCACCCCCAAAGGGGTCTCGACCCACAGGTTGAGAACCGCTGCTGTATAATAAATGTTAATATGCAAATGGTCCCCTCATCCAGGAGTTCAACCAGCAGGCAGGCCGGCCAGCCAACCGCTCATGTCCCTTCCCCCTGGCCATGCACGAATTCATGCACCAGGTCTCTAATATATAGAGAGACCCCATGCATGAATGATTATGGGTTCAGAGATCATAATAATCTGTCCATTTAATATATATGTTGATTTCAGAGAGGGAGGGAGAGACAGAAACACCAATGAGGAGAAAGAATCATGGATCGCCTGCCTCCTGCCCTCTTACTGGGGATCGAGCCCGCAAGCCGTGCATGTACCTGACCGGGAATCAAACCGGGGACTTCTTGGTTCCTGGGTTGAAGCTCAACCACTGAGCCACATCGGCTGGGCTCAAAGTTTCTATTCTTGATGCAGAGCCTGATGCTTCTCATCTTTGCCAGGCCTGGGATGGGAGGCCCGCACTGGCGGGCACAGGGCAGCTATGCCTGCCACATGCAGAATCACGGGACTCGGGACAAACGCTGAGCCCCCAGGAGCCAGCGAGCCGGCTCTGACCGCTCCCCTCTGCCTGGTTCAGGGACTCCCTTCGGCCTCTGAAATATGCCTGTGTCTTCGTGTAATAGGATGTTCTGTGAGAACACAATGACCTGTTAGAATTCAACAACGTTTTAAGTGAAAAAATCTAGCAGCTGCTTTGCAGAGAGAGAGGCGAAAAGGCCCCTGTGAGGCGGTCCTGGGTGGCTCCCTGGCACGGCACCACTGAGCCACACCGGTTTCAGCCACTTAGGACATTTTTAAAAATATATATTTGAGTTTTTACAGAGAGGAAGGGAGAGGGTTAGAGAGGGATAGAGAGTTAGAAACATCGATGAGAGACATCGATCAGCTGCCTCCTGCACGGGAATGTGCCCGTAACCAAGGTCCCTGCCCTTGACCGGAATCCAACCCGGGACCTTTCAGTCCGCAGGCCGACGCTCTATCCACTGAGCCACACCAGTTTTGGCGACACTTAGGACCTGTGTGCGGAAGAATATTAAGCACAAAGCTGCAGCACACGGAGGGCCCCTCCCTGAGACCCAGGAGCGGGAGGGCACGTGGGGACCCGGCCTTTGCGAGTCCAGGCCCAGCCACCCCTGGCCCAGGGGCCCCCCGACACCCCACCCTCACCCCCGCCCCCCAAGGTTGACTCCTCTCCCGGGCTCCGCTGGCGGCAGGCGTGAGTAATAGCTCCTGAACGCGCGACGGCTGCCCAAGCCGGGAGCTTTTATTCAGCGGAGGAGAGACATTTAAGGAAAGGCGACGATTCGGCGAGAAACGGGTGCTGGCTCCCCTCACGTCCTCATTCCGAGGCGCCTGCTCACCAGCTCCCCCGGGGGAACGGCCTGTTCCCCTCCAGGTGACAGACACCCACGAACCACGCCGCCACCCAGGAAAAGGGCGCCGCAGGCGTGGCCTCAGGGTGCTGACTCCTCACGGGTGACACACTTTTGCCACCGTGTGTGCCGTGTGCACCAGTAGTTGGCCTGTTAAGCGGACAGAATGCACCCAACATGAGGGCTCGGCCGGGCTTCTGGGCCTCGTGAGAACGCACAAACCTCGCCCTGTCCCAGACTCTCTCCGGACAACACCCCGAAGTATTTCCAGCGGCCTGTCAGCCTCCTGCCCGCAGAAATAAATCAGGGAGACCTGGCTGCCCCTCCCGCCGCCGCCGAAATAGCCTCGTCTGTTGTCGCAGCTCGTGGCGGTGATGGATGCTCTCCCCCCCAAAACCGTGCTGGCACCTTCTGGGCACGTTCAGTGCTCGGCTGAGGGAGAGTCGGGGGAATGAGCTGGTGGGTCCCGGGCAGGGATTGCCCGCCCCCAGGCTGGCTGTCTCCTTCTCCTTTTTAAAGTGGACAGAGCCCGGCCCGTGTGGCCCAGGGGTTGAGCATCGACCTATGGACCAGGAGGTCACAGCTGGATCCCTGGTCAGGGCACAGTCCCGGGGGGTGGCTGGCTCGATCTATCCCCAGTGTGGGGCGTGCAGGAGGCAGCCGATCCGTGATGCTCTCTCATCATGGATGTTTGTATATCTCTCTCTCCTTCTCCCTTCCTCTCTGACATCAATAAAAGTGTTTACAAGCCGAAACGGGTGTGGATCAGTGGATAGAGTGTCGGCCTGCGGACTGAAGGGCCCCAGGTTCAATTCCGGTTATGTATCCTGGTGGCAGGCACATCCCCAGTGGGGGGCGTGCAGGAGGTGGCTGATCGATGTGTCTCTCTCATCGATGTTTCTAACTCTTTATCCCTCTCCTTTTTTTTTCTGTAAAAAAATCCATAAAATATATATTTTTTAAAAATGTTTACAAAATAAACACATAAGCCAAAACCGGTGTGGCCCAGTGGATAGAGCGTCGGCCTGCGGACTGAAAGGTCCCGGGTTTGATTCCGGTCAGGGGCATGTATCCTGGTGGCGGACACATCCCCAGTAGGGGGCGTGCAGGAGGCGGCTGATGGATGGTTCTCTCTCATCGATGTTTCTAACTCTCTACCCTTTTCCCTTCCTCTCTGTAAAAATTAATAAAATGTATTAAAAAAAGAGGCAAGGCCAGGCCCTTCCCCCGACACCCGGCTCCCTCGCTCCACCTGTCCGCAGCCGCTGGCTCTGAGCCGCAGGGAGCGGAGACCCTCACCTCCTCGCTAAGGCTCCGGCAGACCTCCTCGGTGCTCCCTCCTGTTCAGCTGGGATGGGTGCTCACCCAGTGCTTCCAGCAAGACACAGAGGCGCTTTCTTCCTTCTTTTCCTTTCTAATTGCTACTTTATTTTTTTAATCTATTTTTATTGATTTCAGAGAGGAAGAGAGAGGAAGAGAGAGAGAGAGAAACATCAATGATGAGAGAGAATCATCCACCGGCTGAGCCCACAACCGGGACCTGTGCCAGGACCAGGAGTGGAGCTGTGACCTCCTGGTTCACCAGTGGCCACTCCACCACGGAGCCACGCCGGCCGGCCCGGCTCCCAAAGCGGCGTTCCCGTATCGAGGACGCGAAGGGACCCACCTAGGAATGAACAATGGTGTCAGGGCAGCAGGTGCTGGTCGCCTGCGAGAAGCCAGTGACGTCCTGGGGACCCCGATTTCCCGGGGGTACGCCCGGGACCCCCCCCCCCCATTCTCCCAGGAGTCCCGAGACTCTGACTTTCAGAGCCCACGGTCCTGAGAGCTGGGGACGGACACGGGTCCTGCGTTTGGATTCACACTTCCCGGCCGCTAAGGGCAGGGAGGGGCACGGCGTGTATTGGGTTACACAGTTTTCTTTTCTGTCTTGTTTTTCCAGACAGAAGAATGCGTGCAAATTGATTCGCAAGAGCCTGACATTTCCCTGGGAGGCAGCTCCCCCATCTTCCTCTGCGGTCCTGGTCAGAGGGACCCGGGTTCTGGGGTGCAGCGTGGCTTGGACCACACTGTTACCCCAGACCTGCGCTGTTCCCACAGAGGAGCTGGTGGGCACCTCCGGGAAGGCAGCGGGCACCAGGCGTCGTAGCTCAAGGAGGGCCCTGCCTGGGAGGTCCCCGGGCCCCCGGACAGCACCGAGGAGCCAGCGGGACCTGCTCACCCGCCCACGCTCAGGGCCTCGGTCTCCCTGCGGGCTGTGCCGCCAGACCCGGGGTGAACGGCAGACCTTTTATTAAACTCCTCGCGTGCTCACACACACACACACACACACACACACACACTCATAGACACACACACACTAACACACACTCCCACTCCCACTCATAGACTCACTCACACACACACACACACACACACACACACACACACACACACTGTGCATAGCCGGCACGTACATGTGTATGTGTGCTTTTTAATCTCTGAGCCTCTGTTGGTTTTGGAGATGGTTATCTGTCAAATCTGTCTATTGGAAGGCTCGTGTGTGTGTGTGTGTGTGTATCCCCTGTTTTCCCAAAAATAAGACAGTGCCTTATAGTAATTTTTGCTCCCAAAGAGGCGCTAGGTCTTATGTTCAGGGGATGTCTTATTTTTCCACGAAGAAGAAGATGGTGCACATTTATTGTTGAACTAAAAAAAAAGGAAATGTGTGACTTGTCTACGGTCCGGTAGTCGTTGTCATCACCAACCAGCTCCCTGATGGGCCGCAGCACATGCAGCCGGAGCTGTTCGGGCCGGGCGAGGTCTCTTTAAATCAGGAGCCAGACGCCTGACAGG